>CAUYON010085134.1:0-16710 GCA_963573935.1 Arctocebus calabarensis
ACTCTCAAAAAAAAAAAAAATTACCAGTACCTTGCTAAGATGCAAGAAAATGCCATGAAGGCTATCTCTAACAGTACGATCAAAATATTTCTGATTGTATATGAAGCACATTCTGCCCTATGATTGCACCAATGTACACAATTATGATTTAATAAAATTATTAAAAAAATAAATTAATTAAAATTAAAAAATGAAATAAAAAATAAAAAAACACCAATTATCATCTAGTATTTATTCTTTTGTGACTGGCTGATTTCACTGATATCTCTTAAACAACATTTTCCTCAATTTGTTTATACCAAATTGATCCAGATGTACTCTTAGTGTTATTAGGGTCCATACCTCCCTTTTCTTTTTTCTTTCCTTTTTTTTTTTTTTTTTTTTTTTTGAGACAGACTCTCACTATGTCATCTTGGGTAGAAGGCTGTGGTATCACAGCTCACAGCAGGGCTGTGGTGTCACAGCTCACAGCAACCTCAAACTCTTGAGTTTAAGTGATTCTCTTGTCTCAGCCTTCCAAGTAGCTGAGACTACAGATGTCTACGACAACATCCGGCTATTTTTGGTTGTAGTTGTCATTACCGTTTGGCAGGCCTAGGCTGGATTTGAACCCTCCAGCTCCAGTATATTTGGTTGGCGCACTTGCTGCTGTGCTACAGGCACCGAACCTACCCCTTTTCTTTTCTTTTCTTTCTTTCTTTTTTTTTTTTTTTGAGACAGAGTCTCACTATGTCACCCTCAGTAGTCATGGCATCACAACTCACAGCAACCTCCAACTCTTGAATTTAAGCAATTCTCTCACCTCAGCTTCCCAAGTAGCTGGGACTACAGGCACCCACCATGATGCCCGGCTATTTTTTGTTGCAGTTGTCATTGTTGTTTAGTAGGCCAGGACCAGGTTCCAACTTGCCAGCCTCAGTGTATGTGCCTGGCAATGTAACCACTGTGTTACAGGCACTGAGCCAATACATCACTTTTCAACAATATAATCCATTAGTAAATTGGCAAGTACTTGTTGAATTCCTACCATGTGTTTAGCAGAAGGTTGGGTGCCATGAGAAAATAAGAATTTTGAAGAATACTTAATTACCTCCATCCTTCAGAAACTTCTAATTTTGTAGACCTGGAGGCAAAGTGAATCCACAGGAAAAAGTAGTGTACAGTATACACACATAAGTATGCAGACACACATGTATCATATGTAGACATCTGACTTCATTACCATCCCACCTTAGTGAAGACTTTGGAATAGGTGGTACAGAGAAAATTCCTGAAAAAAATCTATCTTAGGCACATCCAAGTGCATTTTGGGACAGAGTATTTAGCAAATTGACTTGTGGTTTGAGAAATTTTTCTTTAAAAAATCTAAATAAATGTTAACTATTAGGGATTTATTTATTTATTTTTATTTTGGGGGATTCATTGAGGGTACAAGAAAATTAGGGATTTTTTTTAATGAGAAAAAAGGAACTTGCCTCTCTCTCTCTCTCTCTTTCTCTCGATGTGTCTATTCACTTTAGCTATTTCATTGAATCCTGCTAAAAAGCAGTCAGCTATTTGCCATCTGTACTGAACAGCTGCAATTTCCTTCCTGTTCCAGCTCAGCATTTTATCATAGAGAAATTGGCATATTGTGTTTGCCACTTGCTTTTTGCATATCCCTGCTCGTGGCCAGACTAATCTGGAAAAGAAAAGCATCTTCATGTCCCAGCTTCTGGCTAGGTCAGGTGAATGCAAGAGACATCATGTGCCTCCTCTTCACCAAGTTAGCACTCACTTGCCTTGCCAACCACTTGAAGCTGGTTATGTGAGAGACATCTGCGCCCTGTGTAATTATGAATAGGATCAAAATGTGTAAGTATCCATGGGACTTCCTGTTAAATCTATCAGAGTAAATGAAAATATTTGTCTCTGCTCCTTCTGAAATTTTATTAAAATTAAAGTGGGACAAAAAATAGAAGGAGGATACAAATCGACAAGGAGGAAGAGGGCAAAAATATGATCTCACCCAGTAAGAAGCATCAACAAAATTTTGGAATCTAGAAACGGATAAGTGGTAACTAATTTATCTGAGCCCAGAAAGAATGTTGAAGAGGAAGTCACGAGAAATAAATTAATCTGTGTTGTAAAATACTGAAAAAGTTTAGGAATTAGAGGTGGTGGGTACTGTGAGGCTAGAATAAGGATGGATTTAAAACAGAATTTTTAACTAAAAAACTGTGTAAGGAGCAGTGAGACTTCCATTTTTTTTCCTATCTATTCCTCACCACCAGTCAACTAACCCGCTTTCACCGAGGCAGGAGTATGGAGGCTTGTCTCTAGGGAAATTTAACCTAGAAAGCTCTACTTGAGTACCTAGATAGAAAAGAGAATAGGAGGAAAAATGCCAGCCTGGAAATAGGGACAATTAAGTACATGGTTAAGCGTGGTGAGACACCTGGCTCCCAGAATACTGGATGCCAATCTTTAGCTCTGCCAGAAGGAGACCAGAAGGCTGCTCCTTGAAGGAAGAGACACATGCGCTTAGAGTGATTACAGATGCTGACATAAAATGACTGTATCACCATCTTATTACTCTATTGTAAAACCTGCTGATGAGCAATCAATCCCCAATTTCCACCCCCAAAAACATTCTTAGAGATTCTAAATACACTTTTACTCTGTCTTTTTTTTTTCAGAATTTTTTAATTAAGCATAGAGTGTTATATTTATTGCAAAGAATCTGGAAAATATATAAAAACATAAAGAAAATAAAAATCACTTAAGTTTCCATTTTCTATAAATAATCATGATACATATACCATCTAGGTTTTTCCTACCTATTTATTTATATATATATATATGTATATATAGATAGATAGATAGACAGATAGATAGATAGATAAATAATTCCATAAATATTTTCAATGGCTCTCTATATTTATACAATCTTCTATCACACTTTTAAAAATATTTTCAGATTATTATGAGGGTACATAATATTAGGTTGCATAGTTTGTATTTATTTGTTTGTTTATTTTGAGATAGAGTCTCATTTTGTCACTCTGGGTAGAGTGTTGTGGCATCACAGCTCACAACAACCTCAAACTCTTGGGCTTAGGTGATCTTGCCTCAGCCTGCCAAGTAGCTGGGAGGATAGGTGCCCAACACAACGCTCAGCTATTTTTAGAGCCAAGGTCTTACTCTGGCTCAGGCTGGTCTCAAACCCATGAGCTTAGGCAATCCACCTGCTTTGTCCTCCCAGAGTGCTGGGATTACAGGCATGAGCCACCCCGCACCTGGCCTGTATTTTTCTTTAAATTTCAGGTTAATGTAAGAGTACAAACAAGCAAATCAACATATTTTAATTTCTTAAGTAGAGTCCCACTTGTAGTTATGTCCTACATGCAAAAGTTGTGCCATACACTCCTACATTGTGCCCATTCACTGGGAGCACCCCAACCCCCCCTTTTCCTCTTCTCTCTCCTTGATATCGCCTCCCCCCAATTTGAATTGAAATTAGTTTTCTCCTATGTGGGCAAGATATGATCATCTACTGGCTTCATATTAGTATTAAGTATATTGGATAATTGCTTTTCCATTCTTGTGATACTTTACTGAGAAGAATGTATTTCAACTCCATTCAGGTTACTACAAAAGATGTAAAGTCTCCATTTTTTTCATGGCTGTAAAATAGTATTCCATTGTATACATATACCACAGTTTGTTAATCCATTCCTGAGTTGATGGGCATTTAGGTTGTTTCTATATCTTAGCAATTGTAAATTGAGCTGCGATAAACAATCTAGTACCTATGTCTTTATGACAAAATGATTTTTTTTCTTCTGGGTAGATGCTCAATAGTGAGATTGGGGGCTCAAATGGAATATCTAATTTGAGTTCCTTAAGGATTCTTCATACTTCTTTCCAAAGAGGCCATATTAATGTGTAGTCCCACCAACAATATAAAAGTGTTCCACTCTTTCCACATCTATGCCAGCCTCTGCAACTTTGGGAGTTTGTGGATGTTGGCTAATCTTACTAGGGTTAGGTGATATCACAAGGTGGTTTTGATTTGCATTTCTCTGACAATTAGGAATGGTGAGAATTTTTTCAAATGTTTGTTAGCCATTCGTCTATCTTCCTCAGAGAAAGTTCTGTTCATACCTCTCACCCAAAGATAAGATGGGATTGTTAGTTCTTTTTTTGTTAATTAATTTGAGTTCGCTATAGATTCTAGTTATCAACCCTTTGTCAGATTCATAATACATAAAAGATATTTTTCCACCCTGTAGTTTATCTATTTGCTTTGATTGTAGTGTCCTTAGCTGAGCAAGCTTTTCCGTTTAATTCTCATTTGTTAATTTTTGTTGTTGTTGCAATTGCCACGGAAGTCTTCTTCATAAAATATTACCCCCAGGCCTACATCTTCAAGAGTTTTTTTCCACACTTTCTTCTAGGATTTTTATCATTTCATGCCTTGGATTTAAGTTGTTTATCCATGTTGAATCAATTTTTATAAGTGGTAAAGGGTACGGGTCCAATTTCAGTCTTTTACACGTGGTTATCCAGTTCTCCCAGCACCACTTATTAAATAGGAATTCTTTTCCCCAGTGTACGCTTTTGTTGGATTTATCAAGATCAGATGGCTATAAGAGATGGGTTTCATCTCTTCATTTTCTATTCTGTTCCAAACGTCTATGTATCTATTCTGTACTTTGTATTTGTAAGGATAAAATCTGAGTTATAGTTGAGTCCTTCACCCAGGAAGTGTGCCATATACCCATGCATTGTACCCATTGGGTGGAAATTACTGAACTACTCCCACTTGAATTTAATTGAGTATTTTTTCTTACGTGAGCCCATAGTTATTAATCTATTAGTTTCAATTTAGCACTGAGTACCTGTGATGTTTGTTTTTCTATTCTTATTGTCACATTTCTTTGACTTAGTGTATCATGTTAATAATTAACATATTTGGGCAATGCCTGTGGCTCAGTGAGTAGGGTGCTGGTCCCATATACCAAGGGTGGTGGGTTTGAACCCGGCCCTAGCCAAACTGCAACAAAACAATAGCTGGGTGCTGTGGCGGGTGCCTATAGTCAAAGCTACTCAGGAGGCTGAGGCAAGAGAATTGCCTAAGCCCAGGAGTTGGAGGTTGCTGTGCTGCCACAGCACTCTACCGAGGGTGACAAAGTGAGACTCTGTATCTTAAAAAAAATAATAGTAATAATAATTAACATATTTACTTGCCAATAAATAAATTGTAATAGCAGTATTCCTTATAGCTGAATAGTATTCTTCAGATTTTGTAACTATAATTTATCCTGTTAATTTCTTAATGTTTGACATTTGAACCAAGCCCAATTATCAATATAATTAACAACACTGAAATAGACATAGATCCTGCAAATTTGATTATTTCCTTAAGATTATTAGAAGTAGAATTGCTGACTCAAAAGTGTGCTCTTTTTCTAAGCATATAGATGAATTGTTCTTAAACTCTTCAAAGATTTATAGTTCTACCAGCAATGTATAGGAATATCATACATTCTTGCCAACATTTGGAATTATCACACTAAAAAAAGCCAGAGAGATAAAAACCCTTAAAAATTTGATACTATTAAATATAGCATCTTGTTGCTGTTTAAATTTGTATTTGATGATTACTTTAGCATTTTATATATTGAAAATTGCTCACCCATGGCATTTATCCATTTTTATTAAAATAATTATCTCTTCCTTATTGATATGTTCTTTACATATATAAGTATGGAGAATTATTATGTCATATATGCCACTTTTTTTCTGATTTGAAATTTTCCTTTTAACTTTGTTTCTAATCTTATTTTTAATATTCCCTTCTTAAATATGAACAGAATCAGAGATCAACAAACATGTTGAGAAATGATGCAAAATTAAAAGAGATATAAAAACAAAGAAATAGGAAAAAGGAAGAAAGAAACAAACGGAGAAGTACAATGGACTGAATATGTGTGTCCCTCCCCCAGTTCATGTATTGAAATCCTACCCCACTCCCATGCTGGGATTAGGAAGTAAAGTGTCTGTGAGGTAATTAGGTCATGCAGGTAGAGCCTTCCAAAATGAGATTAGTGACCTTATAAAAGAAACTTCAGGCGGCACTCTCTTTCTGTTAGGTGAGGTTATAAGAAGATGGCAGCCTGCAAACCAGAACTGGGTCCTTGCCAGAACTTGGCCTTGCTGGAAGCTTGGCACAGTACTTTCAGCCTCCAGAACTATAAGTAATAAGTTTGTGTTGTTTATAAGCCTCTTGGTTGGTGGTACTTTGCTATAGCAGTCTGAACTAGGACAGGAAAAAGCTAAAACAAAAGAGGGAAAGGAACAAAATCTCAAGAAATTTCTTCACAATTGTGAAGAAATTAGGAGTTTCAGAGAGACAGTGTACTCATGAAAAAAAAGATGCTATTTAAACAAACAAGAATAGTCAGAAAGTATTATAGAGAGAAGATAAAAGCACAGAGCCCTTGAAAGATTATGCCAGTAAGAACATATCAGAAAGTAGATGAGGAAGGAATATAGGAGAGAAAAAGGGGAAATGTAACTAATAGGAGTTTCTGTTAGAGAGAACACAGAAGGCAGAGGAGTAAATCATCAAAGAAAAAGTATAAAAAAAAGAAAGAAAGAAAAGAAAAGAAAACCAAACTATAAAAACCCAAACCCTAGATTTTATGAGATTAAAAGGGATTTTCAAGAACCAGACATAGAAAGCACAAGTGTCTTTTAATTAACACGTTATCATCTTTAAGAATACGGTCTGGAAATAGTGGTTCATTTGCAAGGGAGAAAATAAAACCACTTGGCGGGACCTCACCTACCTGCACAACAAGAGAGTGTTCAGCACGCCCGGGGCCAAGGGCTCATCTGGAATGTGAACGTTACCTTAGAAACAAAACCAAAATAACCTAAACGGTTGTACCCTTATACTAATCTGAAATAAAAAAAAAAATCACCTGCCCTTTCTTAACTAGGGTGTGAAACACGTCTGGAAGCTGTGGGTTTATTTAAAGCAGGCTCAGAAGAAAGGACGTTCTTCTTCCTCGCTGACTTCGTCTATAGTCCCTCTCTCAAACTACTTCTCATATTTGAGCCACATCTTCTACTAATCCAGTTGTAGCTGAAGAATTTTGCTTCATACTAGTCATGACAAAAAATGATGCTCCACGAGTTTGAAGCAAAGGTAATATATGTGATTGACAACAGTTTTTGAGTCTTTCTTTCCTTTTTGTTTTGGCATCACAGATTTCAACTAATATAGAAAATAACTGTATTTTAATGTTACAAGCAAATGATGTTCATTTTCTTTTTTGCCCAGTGTTATAGAAAAGTGTAAAAAAAAAAAAAACAGAAATGAGTGATTTGTCAAGGTGATTGATTAGATTTGTGTGCATTTTTCCAGATAAATGGACTGCTGGTGTTCTCAGTAATATCTAGAAACAGTTATAAACAGAATTTTTATACTGTAATTTGTAATATTAAGAAAACACTAGTGGAATACCAAAATAGCAAACACCAGTTGGAATTGTAAGCACCCCTTTATAGTCTGTTGCTAATAAAATTTGCTTTAAAAGTCTGTGGAATGGCAGATTGATAATGTGTTTTAGTGAGGTCTTAGCAACGATGCTATTTTCCATAGGAAAAAAAACTCCTAACAACTGAAGCTTATTAACTCATTTAATCTTTATGTATCGCTTAAGGATGGGCAAACTCAAATTTGATTCAATTATGTCAAGAAGTAGAAAATTAATCACCTAATGACACTTTCCATGTCTAATAAGCAAAAAAAGTAGCTAATATTACAGGCCTATTTTCTTGAATTTCATTATTATATAGAATCTTCATTGTATATTTTGAGTATATCAGTAGATCTTTAAAAACTGCTGGTATGCACAGCTGGCTTTTTATCCCTGAAGATGAATAAAGCCAACCAAAATGGCTTTTTTTCTTCTGAGATTTTTTAGCCAGACCATAATTGGACTTGTCACCTGACTCTCCAGATGGAAATAATCTAGATCAGCATCTTCAGATAATGTTAAGGAATAGCTCACACCGATAGAGACGGTTCCCAAGACAACCAGCCCTTGCCAATCACCATTTTGCTCAGAGGACATTTGAGGGCTGGTTATCTTAGAGAAGATGTTATCTCAACTATTCTTTTTAGTTTTATTTTGTTTTTTCCCATGAAGCCAAGCTCTATACTGCTTTGAAAAAAGAGGTGAAAATACAGAAAAGTGTCAGCAGAAAGTGAGGTTAAGGGATGAGGGGGGAAAAATCACAAGCAGCTTGTGGCTGTTAGTACAAATTACCCAAATGAGTCATCGTTTCTGAATCACTCCACCCTCCTGGGAAGAGGCTCTGTAAGTACCTGGTCCCAGAATCCAAAGAGTATTTACAGCCAGGCAGCTACTAAATGAGGCTATGTGGGAACCTGTGTCACCTAATCTCCTAATTACAGGTGTCTGTGGTTAAAACTCGGAACTCACCGATTTGGAAGATTTTGTAAGTCTCTGTTCACTAATTGCTGACTCAGTTTTGATACCAGGCAGCCTTACTGCCTGAACACAGGATATTCTGAATTCGCTTTCCTCCCTGCCAACACCATATCCCCTGTTCTTTCCTTCTGATATCTCCTGATCACTT
Source organism: Arctocebus calabarensis (assembly GCA_963573935.1). Taxonomy (NCBI): domain Eukaryota; kingdom Metazoa; phylum Chordata; class Mammalia; order Primates; family Lorisidae; genus Arctocebus; species Arctocebus calabarensis. Next base: position 8,659 of record CAUYON010085134.1, read on the forward strand.
CTATTTTCAACTCCTGCTCCCTATCTGGTCTGATGAAATAAGCCTAGGTTTCTAGACATTATTAGCATTCCTTTAAAGAAGCAAATTCTCTAAAACAACTAGGAAAAAAAGAAATATGTCTATTTTCTTCAGATAGCTGGATTGGACAGCAGAGCTCTAATTTTTACAAACTTAGAATACTTGAGCTCTGTCCCAGATGCTTTGCTTTTATAATGTATTTAACCAAAGCAAAAATACTATATAGCACTAATACTAACTTGGGAAACTAAAACTGAGGTAGGCCTAGTTATGGCCCAACGTCACAAAACCAGTCATTAACCAAGAAGGAATTGGTGAAGCCAGGCCTAGATGACTGGAAAGTTGGCCCACACTCAGTCTCAGGCTCTGATCATTAAATATGTGCCTGATGGGAGATATAAGGACAAATTGCATGGCTGTTATTATATAGCATACACAGTAAATGAGGTAATGCATTTGTATGGGCTGTGTAACTAGAAAACACTCTCCAAATTTTATTGCTGTTGTTATAGTTATATTTATTACCTCTCTGCTGGGGGCGATTCTGTACACATCATAGAATAAATAAGTATTCAGAGTCCCTAGTCCCCAGTGAAGCATTGTTATGGATGTGATGAACTATCTTCTCAACAAAGCAGAGATGCACCCCCACTGTGTAGTGCCAAATCTTGAGGATAATTCTGAGCTTCATGTAAACCACAATACTTGTCTTTCTTTGACTCCTGCATCTTTAATTTTCTTTTCTATCATTTACTTAGCTGTCAGAGGGCCAGTGACTTTGAGTCTTAGTCCAAAGTGAAAGTCAGTTTCAGGGCCAAATGCCCTCAAAGAGTATGGCAGTTTATGATAAAATATTACTTTAAAAGTTTAATATTTTTCATATGTAATCAACTCTTAACTATAATTAAGAAAAATGAAACCATCTTAATAGTTGAATTAATCACTGTGGTGCTACATACATGAAATCCATATATATGCAAATATGGAAAGTTATCCAGGATTGATCAATAGGTGAAAAAAAATGCAAAATTAGAAGTATAATGTGAGTCTTTTAACATATTTTACAAATGTATATCTACATATAGGTAAAAGAAAAAGCTGTGGCTACTGTAGAAAGGGAAAGGTACCCAAGGAGAGGGAAGAAAGAATTTCACAGCCTGCTCACTGTATTTATTTGAATAATGTATAAGATGAATAAATGCATGTATTACTTGCATAATAAAAAAGCCAGCAGTGAATTTTAATACATTAACAAAGAAATAATATTAAAAAAAATTATAACTGAAAATTTCTAATGTTTCTATAATATAAGGTCCCATCAATGCCTACCTGAATGAATAAATAGATCAATATTATAAATAAAGCTCTTCAAGGTATAGCATCATGAAATTTCAAAACACCACCAATTTTCTTGAACTGGTGGGAGGAAGGAGAATGGGCCAGAGTGGGAATGGTGGGGAATAAGGAAATATAAAAACACAAGAGACATAAAACACACAAGAATCAAAGATAGGGTTGGGAAGATGGGAGCAGCTAAGACTGCAGGCAGTACTGAACTGTGGAAACAGCTTTATTTATATAATATCTAAATAAGGTTGCTAAATGATGTAAATCTTAGCACATGGAGTAAAGATTAACTTTAGGAAGGAAAAGCTTCATACTTGCCAGCAAGATAAAAATAGGAAAACAGCTGCAGCGCCTGTGGCTCAAAGGAGTAGAGTGTCAACCCCATATGCTAGAGGTGGCAGGTTCAAACCCAGCCTCAGCCAAAACTGCACAAAAAAAAAAAAAAAAAGAGGAAAACATGCAGGAGCTATGTGACTTCTGGCAGAGGAGAAAAGAATGTTTGTTGTTAAAGGAGAAGCAGTTGGGGGTTGCTTCCTGAATGTCTCCCCAGGCTGTGGGGGCCCTACTGCCTCACAGCCTGCCCTTCACATCTTCTCATTTTTTCTTTTTTCTTTTTTTTATTTATTAAATCATAGCTGTGTACATTAGTGCAATCATGGGGTACAGTGTGCGGGCTTCATATACAATCTGAAATATTTTCATCCAACTGTTCCACATAACCTTCATGGGATTTCCTCGTTTCTTATGTGAAAACATTTGTGCTCTGCATTTAGTAGGTTTCATCTGTCCCTTCTAAGATGCACCATAAGTGTGATCCCACCATCTACCCTCTCCCTACCCAGCCTCTCCCTCCCCTCCCCTCCCTTGACCCTTTCCCTGTCTTCTTGTGCTATATTTGGGTTATAGCCTTCATTTGAAAGCTATAAATTAGCTTCATAGTAGGGCTGTATACATTGGATACTTTTTCTTCCAATCTTGAGATACTTTGCTAAGAAGAATGTATTCCAGCTATTTTTATTTGTGAATAGATGATTCTAATTGGGCAGGACTATAAATGTTTGAATGAGACTCATGCATAACATACATGATGGCCAAGTGTGGTGGCTCATGCCTGTAATCCTACCACACTGGGAGGCCGAGGCAGTTGGAGAGCTTAAACTCATGAGTTCAAGACCAGCCTGAGGAAAAGTGAGACCCCCATCTCTACTAAAAACAGAAAAACTTAGGCAAGTGGATCACTTGAGCCCAAGAGTTGTAGGTTGCTGTGAACTATGATGCCACAGCACTCTACCCAAGACAATAGCTTGAGACTCCTGTCTCAAAAAAAAAAAAAATCAAAACTATGACAAGAATCAATAGCCATCATTGCTAGAAAAACTTCTTCAAACTTCTCAGGGGTGACTGTACTACCACAATATTTGTACAAGATCAGTTCCTTCATGGGCCAGATTCTTTAGTTGTCCTGTGTTGGGGGCTTCACCTTCTGCAGTGTCTTGGCTTGGGGACAGATCACCTGAGGTGTCAATGTCAGCTTTTTTATTGGTGGTACAAGAAGTTCCTCTGAGCCCATGTCTGACCAGCTATTCAGGGAGCTAGTAAGAGCTGTCAGCTCTTCTAGGAAAAACACAAACATGGCGTCTCCCCAGGAGAGATAAACTTTAGCAATAGATTTCCAAACATTAGGAGAGAGAGCATCATTAGATAAAGTATCCACTAATGCAAGACTAAGGGGGGGGGAATTGAACCATATTGTACTGTTGAAGCCTACTTTAATTCCTTAAGAGTTTTAAAAGAAAGTGGCTGATGGTCTCTTACTCTATTTCCCTGTTCATCAGCAGTTTCTATGATCAGAAAACAAGAAAATCCATCAAGAAATTTACCCTGGTCCCTGGCTTGTTCTGAAGATCTTTGTAAAGGAGATTTAGAAATGGGATATTACAGACATTTAAAGGAGGATTTGGACAATCCTTCTTTACAAAGGAAGATGGAAGTGGAGGCTTGAAAAACTTAAAACTGGGTTCAAAAGATGTAGTCTTAGGAGAATCTGAAATATAGAATTGCCATAGCAATAGTACCTAATAAATCAAAATTCTCATCTAAGAGTGAAGAGGAGCATTCCTGATCATATTTACACTCTTCATTCCACAACTCCTCCTGAAATTCATGAGGAGAGGGTCACTTACAGGGGCTGAAGGAGAAATACCTGAATTTATAGATAAAGGGGGTCATCATTGTTTATGACTGGGATTTAAGCAGTCTTGGACCAAGCCCCAAAGAGAAAAGGCATCAATGGGAAGTCAAAAAGGACCATGAGTTGTATAAGAGTATAATTTCTCTCCTACTATTTATCTCTAGTTGCTGCATTGATCATGCCTTCCTCAGGAAACCAAGGATGAACATCCTGAACAAAATGTAAAAACTATTCTAATTGAATAGCATTGACCTTAGATCCTCTAATTTTAAGCATAGATTTAAGCATTTGAATAAAGCATTTGCTCCTTTGAACCTGAATGTCCCATATTTATTATTCCTAATGATGATTATCCCCCCAAATATTACTCACCAACTGTACAGTTTCACTTTTTGCAGATGAGGAAATTGACCACTGGAGAGTTTACATGGCTAGCCTAAGGTTACAAAGTTTAGGTTGGAATGCCAGTACTTAATAGCTTTGTGACCATGTTTTTTCTACTCTTGTGATGTGCCTGAACTCCATGAAATGCCTTAAATATAATTTAAAGGTATAGAATTGGATTATACAAATCCCAGTTCCCAAAGTCTGTTTCTTTTCCTGTTTTCTACCATAGTTCTTTTTTATCTTTTCGCTTCTGGCTTGTTCATAGAGTGTTATGCAACAAAACATAGAATATTATTTAAGTTGTGCATTTTTGCTTTACTGTGCATTTCTGTCTTTAGGAAATGTATCTTCCTGGAAGAAGCTAGATGGCGGCCAAGTAACAGCTTCCTTGCAACTGGGCACAGTGTGACTGGGGAGAGAAGACTTCAGGCATCTCTGGATGGTGGGGTCTGCCCAGAAATATCCCTTTGGGGACATAGGGAGACAGGGTGAGACTTCTGGACCCCCTGAGGAAAGCAAAAGCAGGAGAGATCTGGCAAGTGGTTGCGTGTGTTCATTTGGTCTAATCCTGTTGGCCACTGTAAGTACAGCAGCAGTCAGATTGCAAACTGGACAGGCCTTACCTGTGAGCTATTTGGGTTATTTTTGGACTTGGCACTCAGTTTAACTACCTTGGGAAAACTTAGGCAAGAATGTGGAGGTCTTTGCGTGTTTTCTAGGGCCCCAGACTGAGCCACTGAGCCAGATGGAGCTACCTGTATTGGTTGTGGGCTGTGTGGAGCCATTGTGGGAGAACTGCCCTGGCAAGCTCCACCCTCAGGGTCACAGAACAAGTATCAGGCAAGAGCAAGTAATCTAGTGACTGAACAGCCTAAAGGCGGGGACTGAGATACCTTGCAGCCTTAACCATCAGGGGCACAGGGTGAGATCAGTTTTGGCACACTGGGTAAGTGGATAACCACTTAAGGAGTGATCCCAGCAACAACCACTTCCTGGGAAAGCTTCCACTTAGCCCACGTTAGCAATTTAAAGTGCATTTTAGCAGGCTGAGGAGGATTTAGGCTCTCCACCCTGTGGGGTTTGAGAAATCATTAGAGGCCTCCAGTCTCCATTTTTGTACAGCCGTATCAACATTGTAATTAACATATCACACCCCAGGAGATCACCTCTTACCCAGACAATATTCAGCAAGATATATATATTGCTTTGTTTTTGGTTTTGTATTGTTTTGGGTTTTTTTGTTTGTTTGTTTTTGTTATTGTTATTTTGTTTTTAATTTCAACATTTTCCTTACAATTTTTTCTTTCTTTTATTTTTTCATTTTTCTAGTTTAGATATAATTTTCCATTGTTGCCTTTTTCAACAATTAGAACTTCATTTTTTCTAGTGTTTCTACCCTTATTAATTGATTTTTCCCCCAATTTTATCCCTTTAAAGTTTTTGGTTTGCTTGTTTTGGTTTGATTTATTGCATTTTTGTCTTTCCTCTCTACTTGGTGAGGTGGGGTACTGTGTCCAAACAGGCTGGCAAAGAGCTGCTGACCTAACCACCCAAACTGTCACTCCCAGAGGTTGGGGATTCTTAAGATTGGGTCAGAGAACCCTACTGTACACCTATATTGCTCCCATCCCCCTCTTTCTGTGCCTCTCTTCTTTTTGTCAATAGTTTCTTCTACTCACTCCCTCTCCTTTCTCCTTTTTCTTTTCTTTTCTTTTTTTCCCCCCTTCTTCCTCTTCAATCTTCTCCTCCTTTTGGTCTTGTACCAAAGGGACTCATCAAAACTCTAGTCCAGAGATAGCACATTAAAGAGCAGGAGGAAGTGAAAGGAAAATTAGTGCAAGGAAACAGATAAAAGAAGTCAGTCATGAGGAAGAATCATCAGAAAACTCCTGGCATCATGAAAAACCAGAGTAACCCCCCCACACAAGGGACTGTGAGGTAGATACTGCAGAAGATTCCACCTATAAGGAAATGTTAGAAATGACAGAAAGGGAATTTAGAATACAGATGATGAAAACAATCAAGGAAATGAAGGAAACAATGAAGGAAACTGCTGATAAAGTGGAAAAGGAAGTCCAAAACCAGAATCTATTAAGAGATCAACGCTATCAAGAATATAAAAAGGATATGGCAGAGCTGAGGGAACTGAAGCAGTCAATTAGGGAACTTAAAGATGCAGTAGAAAGTATGAACAACAGGTAGACCATGCAGAAGAAAGAATTTCAGAGGTAGAGGACAAAGCTCTTGAGATAACTCAGATAGTTAAAGAGGCAGAAAAGAAGAGAGTGACAGCAGAACATTTGCTGACAGAATTATGGGACTCTATGAAGCATTAAAATATATGAATTATAGGTATCCCAGAAGGGGAAGAAGAATGCCCCAAGGGAATGGAAACCATACTAGAGAATATTATAAATGAAAATTTCCCAAATATCACCAAAGATTCTGACACTCTCCTTTCAGAGAGGTATCGGACCCCAGGTTGCCTCAACTCTAACGAGCTTCCCCAGACACATAACCTGTCCAAAGTCAAGACAAAAGAAAAGATTCTTCAAGCTGCCAGGAGTAAGCACCAGTTGACCTACAGAGGCAAATCTATCAGGGAGATTGCAAACTTCTCTAATGACAGTTTCCAAGCAAGGAGACAATGGTCATCTACCTTTAATCTACTTAAACAGAACAATCTCCAGCCCAGAATTCTATATCCCACTAAGCTAAGCTTTAAAATTGACAGAGAAATCAAATCATTTACTGATACACAAACATTGAGGAAATTCACCACAACAAGACCAGCTCTACAGGAAATACTTCAACCTGGTATACACACTGACCACCACAATCGATCAAAAGCAAAATAAGAACTCAGAAATTAAAGGACAGAGCCTAACTTCCACACTGATGCAAAAGATAAAACTAAGCAATAGACTTTCACAAAATAAGATGAATAGAACACCACCACATTTATCAATTATCTCAATAAATGTTAATGGCTTGAATTCCCCACTAAAGCGGCATAGATTGGCTGACTGGATTAAAAAACACAAGCCATTCATTTTCTGTCTGCAGGAAACACAACTAGCTTCAAAAGACAAATTAAAACTCTAAGTTAAGGGTTGGAAGACAATTTTTCAGGCAAACAGAATTCAGAAAAAAAGAGGAGTTGCAATCTTATTTTCAGATACATGTGGATTTAAAGCAACTAAAGTCAAAAAAGACAAAGATGCTCACTTTATATTGGTCAAGGGAAAAATACAACAAGAAGACATTTCAATTCTAAGTATTTATGCACCCAATTTAAATGCTCCTAGATTCTTGAAAAAGACCTTACTCAGTCTGTGCAATATAATATTCTATAATACCATAATAACAGGAGACTTTAACACTCTCTTACAGAGCTGGACAGATCCTCTAAACACAAATTAAACAAAGATATAAGGAACTTAAATGAGACCCTAGAACAACTGTGCTTGACAGACACATATAGAACACTCCATCCCACAGATAAAGAACATACATTCTTCTCATAGGCTCAATTTTGAATATGATCCAAAATTGATCATATCCTAGGACATAAAACAAACCTCAACAGAATCAAAGAATTGAAATTTTACCTTGTATTTTCTCAGACCACAAGCACTAAAAGTGGAACTCAACTCCAACAAAAATGTTCAACCCCACACAAAGACATGAAAATTAAACAACATTCTCTTGAATGACAGTTGAGTGCAGGAAGAAATAAAACAGGAAATCATTAACTTCTTGAGCATGACAACAATGAAGACACAAGCTACCAAAACCCATGGGCTAGTGCAAAAGCAGTTCTAAGAGGAAAATTTATTGCTTTAGATGACTACATTCAAAAAACAGAAAGAGAGGACATCAACAAACTCACAAGACAGCTTATGGAATTGGAAAAAGAAGAACAATCTAAGCCTAAACCCAGCAGAAGAAAAGAAATCTCCAAAATTAAATCAGAGATCAATGAAATTGAAAACAAAAGAATCATTCAGAAAATTAATGAAACAAGGAGTTGTTTTTTTGAAAAAATAAATAAAATAGATAAACCTTTGGCCAGACTAATCAGAAATAGAAAAGTAAAATCTCTAGTC
>CAUYON010085135.1:0-11462 GCA_963573935.1 Arctocebus calabarensis
ATCAGGTCAGAGGCACTTATTCAGTGATGCTAAAAGAAAACCATAGAAATTTTTTTTTTGCTGTTTCCTAAATAATAACTTCAAACTTTCTTTTGGATCACAAGTGTAGGTGGTCTGTGGTTGGCTGTCTTCACTGTCTGCCCCCATTGAAGATGGAGGGTTCCAGGATTTTACTCGTGAAAGATGTATGCAGGAATCGACTCCTATAACTTTAACAACTGTAGAAGAAGTCAAGATAACAGGAAAGTGGACTTCCCAAGTTGAGGTTAGGGAAGGTGAATTAGAGGGAAGAGTTTTGATCATGACTAGATCTCCAGGAGGGAAAAGTTCCTGTTCTAGTTAGTATATCCCTCCCCAAAAGGGGAGCAGCACTTTCAGGCATGATTAGGGAGGCATGAGAGAACAGCAAGTCATTCCAATTGCAGCTTCAAGGCTGGGAGAAAAATTTGGTAACCAGCTTTCCAGACACCCCCTGTATAGTTATGGATTTGGTGGATAAAAGACCAAAGCTAGAGAGAAGTACAGAAAAGGTTGCTCCAGCATCCAAAAGAAATTTTATCTCCTGGCGCTCCACTATAAGGCAAACCTGGGGCTCTTGAGGGGTGATGACACAAGCTGGAGCCATAAGAATTTGCCCCAGTTTGGGCTTAATGGGGTCCCTGTCCCTGGAGGCCTTTGCCTCCGGGGACAGGCCACCCTCCAGTGGTCACCCTTGCATTCTGGACAGGGGCCAGGTGGCTTGACCAGCCAGTGGTGTTGCTGAGGGCAGTCTTTTCTGAAGTGGCCAGTCTGACCACATTGGAAGCACTTGTTTTTAGCTCCTCTGGTTTCCCTCTGCCCCTGAAAGTTGCTCGTTTGTTGAAGTGCCATTACTAGAGCTGTCATTCTTTTCTGTTCCTTTCTCTCTTTTTCCTCCTTTGTCTCCATGTTTCGGTTATAAAAGACCATAGTGGCCGTTTTAAGAAAATTCTCCAGGTTATGGTCTGGGCCTAGAGTCAATTTCTAGAGTTTTCTTTGAATGTCTGGAGCTGCTTGAGTGATAAATTTGTCTTTTAAACTAAGCTGACCCTTTATGGAGTCAGGTGTTAATTGGGTGTGTGTTCTCATTGCCTCCCTAAGCCTCTTTTTTTTTTTTTTTTTTAATTAAATCATAGCTGTGTATACCAGTGCAATCAAGGGGCACAATGTGCTGGTTTCATATACAATCTGAAATGTTTTCATCAGAAGGCTAGTTTCTTAAAATTGAATGCTATAACCCATTTCTTTATGGACAGAGATAAATGAGGTGCCCACGGATTATATATTCAATAGGCTCAAAGCACAGATAAAATTGTAAGGTCCCTCCTTGCAATTCCTTTGCTTTAGGAAAGTACTACTTTTCTCTCGAGGGCCTCCATCCTCAAGAAGCCAAACCTGACCATCTGACATACGCAGTCGGTTTAAGTGCCAGTTACATTTTAAACATTTATAATATGGTATCTCTTCCATAAAAATAATATAAAATCACCCTATAACATTTCCTTCCAATGCCCAGTGGAGTATCACTCCTCTGCTGAGCACACCCCTTTATGGAGACGATGGGCCCGAAGGTCATGGAACACGTAGAGCGTCAGTGGTACTTGGCCTTTAACCACACTACAGAGTCTTCCAATCACTGCCCTTGTTTTAACACTTCATAATAAGCGTGGTTTATAGGTTTTCTGGCACTACTGAAAAAAATACCTATGTGTTTGCCTTTGGTCTACTGTGTCAATGTTCTTTGGACCTTTCTTGTATAGATAAAGCGATAACAGAGCGAGGTTGACGTTTTGGTTTTTGATATTGGATACTTTGTCATCTTCTACATTATCATTACATTTCTCTATCCCAGCTATATTTATCTCTGTCTATCTATGTATCTATCCATCTGGCTACCCTTTATATTTTTGTTTTCCTATATCTGTGTTACAAAATAGGGTAGCTCTTTAAAAATTTTTTTAGTAAGTTGCAGTCTATTAGCCTACAATTAATAGTTTTTCATTATTATTTTGTTTGCTTAGAAATAACATTAATGGTCATTTCCACTGTGTATTTTATTATTCCATGCAGGGTGAATGAATAATGAGTATATAGTTATGATTCATTTTGAAGCATTACTTTGAAATAAAAATGTAAGAATATAATAGCACATTTTTGCCTATTTAAAAAATAATAAAGTAGGGGCAAATTGTTCAAATAGTTTTGTATTTAGTAAAGACCTACTAGTGTTTTACAAACTATTTAAGAAAACTTATCAAACTTGCCCAATCATAGGGAGTTAAGTTCATTTATGTAAAATAAAGGTTATGGTTCAGGAACAGAAGGTAATATATAGAACATGCAGTTCCAAAAATTGAGAATTACATTATTAAGTATTAACTTAGTGAATACCTCACAGTTTGATACTCTTTCTTTGTTATTAAGATGGTTTAAGAAGTAGCCCTATATTTTATAGCTATTCAAAATAGAATGTAGAATGATCCTTGTATTTAACATGCTTGTTATTTCAAGTGATTGCAAATGTTGAAAAAAGCTTATTTTATTCCTTTTAACTTTTGGGTATGCATATATATATAGAGAGAGAGCGACAGAGAGAGAGATGCTCATGTATAATAAATTTATTATACAACAATGAGGTGGTGATTATAGAAAATCTTCAGAACACGTAACTAACTAGAGGAACTTCAAGAATAGCAAGGTGCTAGCCGGGCGTTGTGGCTACTCGGGAGGCTGAGGCAAGAGAATTGCCTAAGCCCAGGAGTTGAAGGTTGCTGTGAGCTGTGCCACACCACGGCACTCTACTGAGGGTGATAAAGTAAGACTCTGTCTCTTCCAAAAAAAAAAAAAGAAAATCAAGCTGCTCTATGATAACAGATATTTTAGATAATGAAACAAATAGATTATGCATGATCAGAAATACCAAGTCTTACATAACTTATTCCAGACATGATATTAAAACCATGATTATAAGATCATATGTAAAGAGTATCAAAAAAAAATACACATTTTAAGAAACAAAAAAAATGTATTAAAATTATAATACTTTATTAAAATATAACACAAAATACACTTTTTAGTACCCTCTGCGTATATGGACAAACACACATACACACGTGCGCACACACACATATAGTTTAATGCCACTTCAAGATCACCTAAAAAATGTCATTTGAGCCTGGATTGACTTTCATCAAATGATGTATGTTAATTACCATGAATTACTATTACCATTGTTTATCAATAGGAGTCTTAACAAAGAAGTTTTCTTTTCTATCTGAAAAGATGTCGATAGTAATAATAATTGATATTAATTTTAATTTTTAAAAAATTGGCTAACTATACCTTTTATAGTATACACAAATGTGAGTCGTACAGCTATAATGGCTACATTTTTTAAATAGTTGGATACGTAGTCTTCTTGAAATCTTTATTAAAGAATATTCATACCAGTCTATTATACAGTATGTTCGACTTCCAACTTAAAATGCTTCAAATTAATCTTTTAAAAGAATCTTACAGCATCAAAAACACACAGAAAAATACACAATGGGAAAGAAAATTAATGTTATTTCTGAGCAACAATCAAAATAATAACAAAAACTACCTAACAGACCACAACTTACTAAAACATTTTTAAAGAGCTACCCCTTGCATGATCCATTTCTTTCCTTGTCTAAAATATCTATTATCATGGAGCACATTGCTGTTCTAGAAGCTTCTCCAGTTATGTCCCCTAAACAGTTAATAAAATAGCAACTGTAAAGTTTCCTCCCCATCTCCTGTATAACATTTCTCACATTATGGCCATTTTCTCCACAACCTTGAAAATTTCTCCTTTGTCCAAGCTTTATGATTTAAGATGCCACCTTTGTGAAGGCATTGATGGAACTGTGTAAAAACGTGGAATGAAAAATTGACATGGTGGTCAATCTCCACTGAGCAATGGAACTAAGTACGTTTCCACGCCCATTGAAATATTGCAAAGCCTACTGAAGAGGGAAGCTGGAATCTTACTTTGAGAGAGAACATTAAGTAGTAGAATATACTGTATGAAGCTTGTGTACAATGTAATGTAATGTACAATATGCATTTTTGCAGGTACATACTGCATGTGAATTAAGAAGGAAAATACCTTATTTGCCCTTTTTTGCATGAAATTTCAACATCATGATTTTGTTCTGTGCACTTCTATTCAGCACAATTACGTCCCATGAACGTATCAGTTGTACTGTGTGATTTGTGAAAATTACTCTTTGGGGTTTTTTTTTGGAATAAAATATAGTTCATTTCTGTACAACACTTTGCCCACCTTTATGTGTTCTGAAGATTTGATGTAATCGCCACCTAGCTGTTGTATTGTGTATTTCTTACATATAAATGCAATTAAGGGATGTTGAACTGGAAAATTTTATTTTACAGATCAAATTAGGGAAATTAACATCACTTTCAATAGTAAAAACAAAATACAGACTTCCAGTGCAACGATTGTTTTGGTTCTCTTCTATCCCCTTAAAGTCATGAGTGGCATTGCTTAGATGAAATTATGCTTTTTATCTTATGAAACTATGAATCATGCAAAATAATGATGCCACTTCAAGATCACCTAAAAAAAAAACTCTGTCTTTGAGAGAGAACATTACAAAAATTAATTAATTTTTTCAAATGCAAAAATTAATTATTATTATAGCAGCAATTGACAAAAATGGTATTTGTGCTAAGAATACTAACCAAAATTGTAAAGAACATGAATAACTAACTGGTTTGTTGGGGAAGCAGGTTTATATAGTAGTCTCCCCTTCTTCTCCATGGGGATACAGTTCAATACCCGCAACAGATGCCTAAATCCATATTTAGTATCAAGTCTTACATATGCTATTTTTCCTGTACATACATACCTATGATGGAGTTTAATTCATAAATCAGGCACAGTAATAGATTAACAATAAAGAATAATAAACTAGAACAATCATAATATGCTATAAGAAAAGTTATGTGAGTATATTTCTCTCTCTCAACATTTCATTCCCTATCATCTTACCTTTCTTTCACTGATGCTGTGCGGTGATGAGATGAAGCCAGATGAATGAAGTTGGTATTGAGACATAGTGTTAGGCAACCATTGACCTGTATTCCTGAGTCTGTGCAACCAGCCCTTACTTGCAACAAATGACATGTTGTCACTAATTTCTGGGGCTCCCTTCCCTCCCTTAGGGTCAGTGATTTCTGGCAGAAACATATTGCTGTTACCTAGAACATGTTTTGTTCATGTCTTCCGCCCACACATTTAATGCTTTTTCCATCTTTACTAAGTACTTATCATATACTGTGGCTGTAACTTTTACAGTTTGAAGTGCCACAGTAAAACTAGCATGAATTTTCCTTTCTAAATTCATGGATAGAAGTTGAATTCTCACCACAGATCTTAGCAACCTCAGCACATAGTTTTTTTTCTTTCCCTATTAAGTCAAGAGTGAGAACATTCACCTTTCAACTTAAAGGAAGTACTTTAAGCTTCTCTGTGGCATGTCCACATTGCCAGCTTTCTGGGACCATTATTAAGTAAAATAAGGATTACTGGAGTGCAATCATTGTGACACCTTGACAGTCTGTCCGCTCACCAGGACAGCTGCTGACCCCCAGGCTGGTGGCATCTCCAGGGCTGAAAAGGCTAGACAAAGGGGTGATTGACATCTGGAGCACGAAGGAACAGGACAGCAGTGAAGTTTCATCAAGCTGCTTGGAATGGACTGTGATTTAAAACTGACAAAATGTTTATTTCTGAAACTTTTTTTTTTTGAGACAGAGTCTCAAGCTGTCTTCCTGGGTAAAGTGCTGTGGCATCACAACTCACAGCAACCTCCAACTCTTGGGTTTAGCAATTCTCTTGCCTCAGCCTCCCAAAGTAGCAGTGACTACTGGTGTGAAATTTTTTATTTAACATTTTTAGATCATCTACCTCATTTCACAGACAGATGGCGATATTGAGAAATTGTCGATTGGGTCAGATCCAACCTAACTATGCAAGTCAATAACTCTTGTCCTGGTTTGGCACCTGTGGCTCAACGGGCTAAGGCACCAGCCATGTACACCGGTTCAAATCCAGCCCGGGCCCACCAAACAACAATGACGGCTGCAACCAAAAAATGGCCAGGCATTGTGGTGGTCGCCTGTAGTCCCAGCTACTAGGGAGGCAGAGGCAGGAGACTCGCTTGAGCCCAGGAATTGGAGGTTGCTGTGAGCTGTGAAGCCACAGCACTCTATCCAGGGTGACAGCTTGAGGCTCTGTCTCAAAAAAAACAAACAAACAAAAAAAAAAACTGTCCTGCCTTCCAAAGGCCAAGCTTGTGTTTGCCACTTGGAAAACAAACCACAGATCCTTATATCCAAAGGGCCCTGGAATTCTCTGCAACTCCAGCTTCCCATTCTCTGCTGGAAGCTCCGACTTCAAGTTCTGAGGCAGATGATACAAATGGGAATCAACACCTGCCTGCAGTCCCTCTGCTCCCCACAGTCCCTGCTCTAGTGGATTTTATTTCTAGCGAGGAAAACAGAGAATTAAATGATTACTGCTTAAATCATAGATTAGTGGCATTACTGTGGATAAAGTAAATTGGAGGTTATTCACAGGGAGTAATAAACTTGAACAGTGTCTCCTAGGGACTCATCCAGTAAGGTCACCTGATCCTTTGGTAAAAGAAAATCCTTTGTTGAAAGAAGCTTTTTACATTGGCCTTGGGAATTTGGGGAGAAATTAAAAATTGGAAGTGCCTATTTCAGGGCTTGTACAAACGCAGTTATTGTCATTCCAGCTCTGGAACTGGGTTAGCAGTGGAGAAGCCATGCTCTTTGGACCTAAATAGATGTGGATTCCTAATCTGTGTGTATGATTTGTTAGGTGTGTGAGTTTTAGGAACAAAATTTAAGTTTATTCATTCTCAGTTTCCTCTTCTTTAAAGTGGGTAACTATTACCACTATCATACGGTTGGTAATTGTGAGAATTAGAAGACATAATATACCTGAGGTTTTAGTCTCTGAGAGGTGCGTAATCAGCAACATTTTTCTTCCCTTTTCCATTCATTCTTTGATTCTGTGTCAGTTTAAGACCCTCTTAGACAATGTTAAGACGGCAGCATTACAAGTTAAGAGACCTGCTTTCCAGTTTTGCTACAGACCTGTTGCAGGACCGTGACCAGTTATTCGGTCCTTTTGGTCCTCTGCTTTCTGCTCCACGAAATGAGGAAGAGGAACGCAATAATCTTTATGGTTCTTCCATTTATTTTATTCTTAATATTGAAAAATTTGAGTGAAATAAAACAGGAAGAGGAAAGAAAGAAACCTTAAATGAGGAAACTGTAATTCAAAAAACGTTTAAGGTTCTTTTTTATCCTTTAAAAAAATGTACTCAGCGTAGTTTGAGCCCTTACTGTGTGCCAGGCGCTTTGTGCAATGTTGCGACAAGGGTTCAGGAAGATGTAGTTTCTGTCTATGTTGGGCTCAAGTTAAACGCCTGGCGGAATCTAAAAGCCAAAACTCATTGGCTAAGTGAGGATAGATATGGGACCTGGCATAACTCCTGGCACACGGGGCCCAGAGGCAGGCTGCCCATCTGGCCACCAGCTTAGAAAGTGCACCCAGGTTCAGAGTCCACATTGCCAGGAGATTCAGGGCACATGTAGCAATGGGTTTTATAAAACAGTGTAGGGAGTTGAGTTCCTCTTAGGCGTAGCAACAGAGAATGTAAAGGGACAGGGGCAGTGCTGGCATTCATGTATGACTATCCAAGCCAAAGTGATTAAATTGAGATCCTACAGTAAAACTAGAGTCTCCAAGGAGACCCAAACTGGAACGAGGCAGATTTGCCTGGAGCAGATTGGAGACAAGTGTGTTGAGCAAGGGACAACTTGGGACTGCCCAGTACATAATTAACTGCCCTGGAGATGCATCTGGGAGAGGGAGAAAGACACGGCTGGACCGCCCCAGACGGCTAAGAAATGCCCCTGCAACATGTCAGTGCTCACTGCCTTGTGTTTGGCTGGTCTGGGTCAAGAATGTCAGCAGAGATAGTTTCAGGGAACAAAGGGACTTAAAGGCAGGGCAATGAGGGCAGTTGCCCATCCTGGCCTCTTCCAAGCTTATCATTGGGGAAATCTAACTATAGTGAAAGATTTGGTATGGATCATTGGAAATTTGCAAAAAGAGGGCATCAAAATATGGAAGGGTTCTGATTCACTTATGCCTTGGCCTATGGATTTTCATGATGTTTAGTGAAAAACATGCTATGCCTCAGTTTCTTTACATAGAAAGCTTAGAGATTTAAGCCAAAAGATAATCTTCGTCCACAGTGATTTGAAGGCAAGTGTATGAAAGCTGTGACTTAAAGAATTTGTCACCAGAGCTTGAACAGGTAGGGAGAATATTGATAGGTTTTTGTAAGTTTTAACCCTGGCTGAATGTTGGAATCAACCGGATCATCTGAGTTGCTTGTAAAATACAATATGTTATAGTTCCTTTCCTTTCTTAATGATTTTGATATGCAACTTAGGCTGAGGGTGCTATATTAGGAGACTGTTCCAACTAGTAGGAAGGCCAGGAGCGAAAAACAAAAGTCAAAGTGTAGACTTTTTTAGGGGCCAGAGAATCATCTGGTTCTGGTGGCACAGGTGCCAGGATACATGTGCTGGGGTGTTACACCGGGGAGCAAGAATAATACACCAAAAAGCAAAGAGGGCCAGTGGCAAAGCCCAAATAGACCATGTCCAGCAAAACAGAAGAACCATGACTGGGAGGTGAGAGTGTCTAGAGAAAGGATATGGGCACATACAGAAAAGTTCAAACACACAAGTAGACAGAGTTAGCAAAATGTAGCACAAGGTGAGTAGCCAGACAGTCCTGATTCTTTCCCCATTTCAGTCTTCCATGATTATCAAATACACTAAGGCTGCTTGTTCTGGTTTCCTTATGTGTTGATCTATAGATTTCCATGCATGTTTAGTGAAAAACATACTGTGCCTCAATTTCTTTACAGATAAACTGGAGATTTAAGCCACAACAACAACAAAAAAGTTGTCCACTTAAATATCCATAGTGATTTGTGGGCAAATGTGTGAAAGCTCTATTTATAACGTGTATTCTCACAAAAAGTAAAATGTAAATTTTGTATAAGAATCTGTTGTTTAGATTGTCACTGACGCCTTGGTGCACATTTCATGAACTCTGTCAACTGCTCCAAGCATTATTTAGTGAATTGCTAATTCCAATTTATTTTATATAACCTGTTTTTCAAAGAATTTTTGCTCCAACCTTCAGGAACTATCTGATCTTATAAGACTCCACTGCATTTAAATGAAATGCCAGAGTTAATGAGGGAAAAAACTTGTTGCCTACTTTGACTTTAATGACTAAGGGGATAATAAACCACTTCAAAGCCTGTCTTTTAATCTCATTGTTTAGACCTTTGTTGTGAGGGGACAAGGGGTGTGATTTTTATCCCTGTAATCAGTTTCTGGCAAGACTAGCTTTCTAAACATTTGTTAAGGGGGAGTTACAAAAGTATTATGTGTGGTCACTGGTCTCTCACCCTGCCCTGATAAAGGGAGAGGTGGGTGAGTGGCAGCAAACCCCCAGTCTGGTGGGCTTTCCTCTGGGGGCCTGTGAACTAACCTCCACCAGCCCCTTTCCCACTGTCAGCAAACACACCTAGAATCAAGGAAGATTGAATCTGAAACTATCAAGTTGTGGAATGTTTGACTTTCTTCTAGAAAGCATGGAAGGTAAAGTTATTGATAACGTTTTTTTCCCTTACTTCCAAAAATATTCAGCAGCTTTATACATTTTTGGGTTGGAATTAGAGTTGAATGCAGAAAGAAAGTTTTACACCAGCTAAAATTATTTTAACTCTTTATTATGATAATTCCACAAATAGATTGTGTGCATACATGTAATCTCTACAGTTTGCCACATTCTATGTGATTGTATATGAATATTTTTAAATTATGAAGATGTTTTATGTCTATTCGGAAATGCAAAGAAATTCCAAGAGGGATTATAAATCAACACGTAGAAGCAACTAGAAGGAAATTTGAGATTGGAGAGTACTTTTCCAACTTAAGGCAAATAGCCTTTCCCTGGTGTTGAGATTTATTCATTATTAGCTCGTGCATTTTTAGGAAGACATTCTAGGATTTAGCTTCTTTTTGGTACATATTAGATTCATTATGATTCCTTTTTGTAAAGTTTACTATCGATGTGTATGGTTTTTATTGTAGTTTCTTAAACATGACACCTACCTAGCCTTTTAATTTAGTAATCTACACAGATATCCTAATTTAGGCTTGTATTTGCTTCTGGAAATGTGGTGTTTACTTAATAGGTTTTTCAATGTGTGTTTTTATTTGTACTATTTTTCAACTATGCTTATCAAAATTGGGCCACTTTTGCAATTTCTACTTCCTAGTATACTTTCTATTGAAACCTGTGAATATCTATTAGTACTTACTCAGTTGAGGAGTTCTATCAGTTTTCTCAGAGAATGCAATATACAGTTCATGTGAGTCACCCTTGTTTAAACATTATCTTATATCAAGATATAAATGAGGCATTATCTTTATACCTGTGTGACTGTATGGGTTAATTTAAACAGCTTTATTTGTAAATAAGGTTTTCATTTTGAAAGATAATTTAGTGTCTCTGAAATTTAAGAATTTGAAGTATAAAAGAAATATTATTTGATCACATACTATATGACTTATATTTTTAAATAAATAACAGCACTGAATTTTTTTATGCCTGTTTTGTATCTTTTGAGTTATCTCCAGCAAGTTAGGAAAACAGTAGTTCTTTTCAGAGTTTTGTTTATTTGCTAAGGTCTCATGTGTGAACTCATGTGGAAAACTAAAAGTCATGTGTTGTTATGGCTAGTACAACAGTCATTTCTCTTAATATCTGACCTTTTTAATTCAATTATTGAAAGCTAGAGTTAGAGGTAAATGATTATTTTGGTCGATATTTTATTGATTACCTTTTATGACTAAAAAAAGCCAAATTCTGTATTAGTTATGAGCTGTGTTGAATAACAGTCCCACACAGTGACATTTGAATTGAAGTGTCATCAATTTTATTGTTGCACTTGTCTGCTATATGAAAGATAAACATTAATCGAAGTCATAACATCACTATTCTAGTGATAGAATTTTGAATCATCTCATGCTATTTCAAAACATCTTTAAGGCATCACATTCAGATTTATCTTTAATTTAGCAGTGGCTGGACTCAGAAGTAAGTCATTATCTAAGAGCCCAAGGTAATCTTTTTTTTTTTTTGTAGAGACAGAGTCTCACTTTATCGCCCTGGGTAGAGTGCCGTGGCGTCACACTGCTCACAGCAACCTCTAGCTCTTGGGCTTAAGCGATTCTCTTGCCTCAGCCTCCCTAGTAGCTGGGACTAC
>CAUYON010085137.1:0-38625 GCA_963573935.1 Arctocebus calabarensis
GTATCCTTGGGGTCGCAGGTCGCTCCAATAGGGTTGATGTGCATTCCTCGACCTTGTCTCTTGGCTCAGCTCCAAACCGTTGGCTTTCTTGCTAAATTTCTGTCCTTTAACTCTCCTTCTGGACAGGAGTGTCTGCAGAAAGCTGACTACAGACCGCCATCTTGGCTTCTCCCCCCCCCCTTTTTTTTTTAACTCAGGAGCAAGTAGTTTATTTAAGAGCATGTTATCTTCTTTTTTTTTTTTTTTAACTTTACAAAGTCCTAGTTGAAGATGTCATTTACTGTTACTGAACAGTCTACACAGGGACCCCAAATATAACTTCATACTGAACCAAATGCAAAGAATGGATTTTTGCATATGTGAGGATATTTATAGGCTTTCTTTTTCCATTAAAATGAAAAACTCATCCATTGTATGTAATAGGTATGTGTTTCTATCTATACACATAAAAACATACATGTTTGTATTTTTTATTCTTTTTTTATTGTTGAGTCATAGCTGAGACATTAGTGCAATCAAGGGGTAAAATGTGCTGGTTTCATATACAACCTGAAACATTTTCATGAAACCATTTGACCTAGCCATTGTGTCATTTTCTTAGTTATTGTATGAAGACATTTGTACTCTGCATTTAGTATGTTTCTCCTGAAACTGTCTAAGATGCACCATAGGGGTGGCCCCACACTTTACCCTCCCTCCACCCACCCTACCCTTTTCCCTCCCCTCCCTTGCCACTTTCCCCATATTTTTATACTATAATTGGGTTATAGCCGTCATACGAAAGCTATAATTTAGCTTCATAGTAGGGCTGAGTACATTGGATACTTTTTCTTCCATTCTTGAGATAATTTGCTAAGAAGAATATGTTCCAGCTCATTCCATGTAAACATGAAAGAAGTAAAGTCTCCATCTTCCTTTAAGGCTGCATAGTATTCCATGGTATACATGTACCAAAATTTATTAATCCATTCGTGGGTCGATGGGCATTTGGGCTTCTATCAATTATTGAATAATCCTTCTCCAACCAATGATTTAAAATGTTACCTGTTCCTACATATATTCCAACATACTTTTGCATTTATTTATGAACTTTCTACTCCATTCCTTTGATCTGCCTTTTCTCAAGCCTATTTCACACTATTTTAATTTTTTTTTTTTGTAGTTTTTGGCCAGGGCTGGGTTTGAACCCGCCACCTCCGGCATATGGGGCCAGTGCCCTACTCCTTTGAGCCACAGGTGATGCCCCACACTATTTTAATTTTTAATAGTTTTTAAACATTAACAACCTCTTGGGGCTGGTCTCACTCGTGTCTCTCTTCTCCTTTCCCTCCACACCCCTCAGACATTTTTTTATTACTTTTATTTATCTTCTGCATAACCTTTAGAATGTGCTTGTCTATGCTTATCTGGTTAAAAAAATCTCCTTGCTATTATTATTGAAAATATACTAACTTTATATATTGATTTAAGAGAACTGATTTTTAAAAATGACGTTGAGTATTCTTATTAAAGAACACAGTATACCTTTCATTTGTTTGCTTTCTTTTTGTCTCTGAATAGTATTTTAAGATTTTCTGATGTACATGTCTTTTTTAAAATTTTAGTTGTTTGAGACAGAGCCTCACTCTGTCACTCTGGGTAGAATGCCGTGCCATCAAAGGTCACAGCAACCTCAAACTCTTGGGCTCAAGTGATCCTTGTCTAAGCCTTCTGAATAGCTGGAACTACAGGTGTCTGCCACATGCCTGGCTAGTTTTTCTATTTTTAATAGATATGTGAGTCTCTCTTATGGTCGGGCTGGTCTTGAACTCCTGAGCTCAAGCAATCTGCTGGTCTTGGCCTCCCAGAGTGCTAGGATTACGGGAGTGAGCCAATGAAACTGGCTCTGAGGTAGATATTGTTAATCTGCTCTCTTCCCGTTGATCTTGTTTATTCCTAGGCTTTTTATCTTTTTTTGTTTATATTGTAAATGGAATTTTTCCTTTTATCATATCTTCTAATTGACTATTATTTGCCTATATGAAAGCTATTTGTTTCAATATACCTGTACTAATTTTGTATCCAGCCACCTTAATGAATTTTCTCATTGTTTCTAAATATGTTGATTGCTTTTTTGATTTTTTTTCTTTTCTATTCTTTTTCTTTGCCATTCCTTTGCTGTTTTACATGAAACATTATGGTGTTGCTGAGGCTGAGATTTCCTTTCCCATGTAATTCACTTTGGTACCATTTGTGTATTTCAAATGAACGGGGAGAGATAACAGTGTTTTCCAGGAAAATATTTTTGATTATTTTCATTCCTCTGATGACACCTCCAAAATCCCAAGAACTATATAGGTCCTGTGGTAAAACTTACTGTATATCTTGGATTGTCTAAGCAAATAATATTATCTGCAAGCCCTCATAATTTTATTGCCTCTCTTCTACTTTTAATATCTATTATTTCTATATCTTATCTATGGTGTTGGTTAGTAGCATCAATGTAAGTATAAATACTAGCAGCGTCAAAAAACCTTGTCCTATTTCTGACATTAATAGAAATTCTTCTTCTATTATTTTCCTGATAAGCATGATGCTGTATTTTGGATGGAATATATCCTTTCTAATGTTGAATAATTAGCCCTCTGTTCCTATTTTTAAATAATTTTTTGGGTTTTAAATTTTTCGAACACCTCTCCCATGTTTATAGGCATGAGTACATGATTTTTCTTTTTTGATCTATTAATATGGCAAATCATATTAAACCATATTTGAAGTTATCTTCCTCGAATCTAGTATATAATAGATTTCTTCTAGAAAACCTTACTCTTATTTTTATTGCCCTACCAACTAGCTTTCTTTGAGATCCTGGGGGTGGATTATCAGGGCTTATGTATCTGTGGTTAGATGGTTCTTTTGTTCTTTGTCTTCTTTGGCTTCCTAATGTCCATAAATGGGGCCCTTAGGTCAAGCAACATGGTGGTTTTCCATTCAAGTCTGAGTTCTCCTACTGTAGCAACTCATTTTCTGTGGCCCTTTTCAAAGTCTTTATTCTTTAATACTCAGCCAGAAAGATGTGGAGGGTAAAGAGCTACTTGCTGAGTTTCTCCTTGTGATAACCCAGAGCTGCCAGGGGCTCCTCTGGCTTCCCTAGAAGGAAGCACTTGGTATCAGTTATTGCATGTGTGCCAGACCAGATACCCCACCAGGGAGCCGTCATCAGCAACCAGCCTCACAGACTGCCCAGGGCAAGACAGGTGCCCGCTGATTCAGCGAGTCACAGCCTGGAGATGTGGACTCAGGCAGGCTGCTCTGACATACGTCCTCAGCAGTTTTCCAGGTGCTGATTCAACCCAGGTGTCGGCCTTCCGTGTGGCCCTCGCTTCCCTAAGGACGAGTCATGCCTCCTCAAGTCCTTTTATCTCCCCATCTGAGGCTCAGACCCGGGCCATGACAGTTTTCCAGAGGCAACAAAGATTTCATCCTGGGAAATCTTATTCTTGCAAGTGGGACAAAGTGTTGACTCAGTAAAATCCAACCAATAGTTATTAGCTTGTATTTATCAGCTCAGTGCTGGATGGAGAAGGGGAGAGTATGAATATGACCACCATTACTTTCCTGGAGTTCTCAGCTAAAAGACAGACATGTTTATATAATTGGAACACACGAGTGCTCAGGAAATGCTGTGGACTAACCTTCCTATCTGCAGTCTCCCTCTTAATCCCTCCTTCACCCAGCTTCCAGAGAGATCTTTCTTTTTTATTATTTTTTAAATTTCAGATTGATATAAGTGTACCCGCACAGTTGGGTTACACTGTGTTTGTTAGGTAGCATCCAAGTTGTAGTTGAGAGAGAGAGAGACATATCTTTCTATACCATAAACCTAATAACAGCAGTCCTCTGCTTAAATGTCACCTCTTTGCTTTCAGGAGAAGCTTCAGATTAGTCTGACACAGGAGGCCTTGGTTTGGTTCTAAATGTTGACCTGCCTCATTCTCCTTTATCCCCTGTACACAGACAACAAAGCCCTGTTATCTGCAGACAGCACATGCTCTTTCATCTCTGTGTCTTTGAATAAGCTGGCTGCCCTGTGTAGAAGGCCCCTTCCCCTTTCTTTGCCTCACAGTCTGCTGCTCATCTTCTAAGACTTAAGTCACACGCCCTCCCCCTTGAGACTGCTCCACGTACAGCTCTTCCTATATTTGATTCCTCTCTTCTCTCTAAGCCCCATGTTCGCCCTTCTCCTTCACACTTCCGCCATGTCCTATAATCTTTTATGGAGTCCAGTGGTTCTGTGGAGTGCAATCTTATCTGTATACTTTGTAATGTATGTAATATGTTGGTATAATAGTATACCTACTTCATGACTAAGAAATGTACCTATATTGTGGTTGTGTGCTCAAAAGTTATTTTACTGATTGGGATTAACAGTCTGAAAATGTGGAGGGTCATTGCTCCAGTAGTTAGATCTTGGAAGGTGCAAACCCATCTTATTTATAGGAACTTGATAAAAATTGCTTGACGAGTGAATGGCTTCTATGTCAGTACAATCATGATAAATACTTTAAATGAGATACAAACAAGATGTAAAGTGTGGAAAGAATAGAAACATGATTGTGCATTAGTTCAAGAGTCAGAGAGCCCTGGATTCAAAATATTTCTTTAAGAGGAATTCAAAATGTGCACTGGATTATTTTAGGTGTGTTACTTATTTTTCTGGACAAGGATTGGGAAATTTTTTCTGTAAAGAGTCAGATAGTAAATATTAAGCTTTGCAAGACACACAATTTCTGCAACTACTCAGCTCTGCCACAGCCAAACACAATATGCAAAGAAATGAGTGTGGCTGTGTTCCAATAAAACTTTACTTATAAAATAGGCAATTACATTGGTGGCCCAGGGCCATACTGTGTTGACCCCTGTTCTAGATGATAATTCCTAGCTTATGCAATTATCATATTCCATGAGGTACCTTTGTAACATGCCTAGCCATGGCTGATGATGGATGCTTGTTAAATAAATGCTTCAAAATCTCAACAATACTTAGCTCTGATTTGGGGTCTTATAAGAAAAGTGATTTTGGAGTTGAGTGTTTTGCTATGTCCCCCCCAGACAGGGGTGGATGGTGGGGGAAGAGACTAGAGTGGATATATATAGTGGAAAGAGCATCCTTACAGGCCTGCATGTCCCACTGAGGGGCTCTGGAAATGGCCGCAGCCTTCCCTGGGTGGTGGTCAGGATAGTGAGGGGTAAACAGTAAACTCTCTACCTTAACGATGAAATGGAGTCAATAGATACCTCTCTTTTTGTAGTGAGAATCGGAGAAATTGTATGTTAGACACCTAATGCTTGACATGTACACCTGGCCATGTCCTCCGACTTGCTGGGCTATGTCATTTGATCCTGACCTTGACCTACTATCTGATGCCAAGACTGCTGGCTATTCTGCTTTTCTACATTGGATTTTCATCCAGTGCACAGTTCAGGGCACTTAGCACTCCATTCTCTGCTTTAACCTATCTCACCACTCTTCTTTTCCCTCTAACATTTAAAGCCTGGTAGAAAAAAAAAAAACAAACAACTTCTTGACTGGGATTTTTCAAGGTGCCTTCTGTGACGCACTGGGGGAAGAATCACTTGGAAGTGTCTATTGAAAATGAAATTCTTGGGCCCCCCCCACCATTCCGGAGCCCTGGAATCATGATCTTTACTCTGGCGCCCATGTTAAAGTAGCTTCCCAGGTGATTCTTGTGCACAGCAGAGTAGGAGACTGCTGCTCTTCTTAGCAAAGCATTCAGAAGTTTTTTCTAAGCTCTCAAAGTTTCCCTAAGCAGGTATTCTTAGCTCATTAAAACTAGTATTATAAGCAAAAGGTAGAAAATCGTGCCCACCACTAGATTGCCTGTTTTTCCCATGAAAATCATTGATACTTTAAAATAAATTGTGCCGTGAACAGGTTGGGCTCTTGTGGGGCACAGCAGCCCTATCTCCTGTGGAAGCTACACACAGCACTTCCCTGCATAGAGAGCTCCTGTGAGCGTCTCTCTTTTGACCCCCTGATGTATTTTCTAACCCCCCTGATGTATGTTCTTTTTGGGATGGAAATTGGCCCCTGGATTTTCCTGGTTAGAACCTTTCAACTTGTCTTTTCCCAACAGCCTCTTTAAATAGATAACAGAATAAGGGGGACTCTGAAGACCTCATTTAAGGGGTTTTCTGCTCTGGTGACATTTCCTTCAATCCAGTGTACCTGGGACTCTCAGAAGAATGTAAATTTTTATTCATTACATAAAATTCAAAGCTTGCCCATTGCATTGGAAAGGTAATTTTGTCATCTGCACGTTTGTGGGATTCAAGATCATAGGATTAGCTTCTAGATATTTAATCTACAAATTATTATTGATCATCTATGTACCCCACACGTCAGGACCTGCATAACACTGGTGACGTAGGTATGTGTGTGTGCATTAATTTACTCATTGTCACACATTAGTGACCCCAATCACCTAAACATTTCTCAGAGCTATAGAAGATGGGGTTAATTTCTTGGCCTTTAGAATGAGTAAACCAAAGCACAGGGAGTGACATGACACGTCCAACACCAAGTGACTAGCACATTGCTGAACCAGGGCTCACATGCACATCATTGAGTGTGCAAGTTTATCCTTCTCGTTCTCAGTGTTGGCCTGGGTCCACTTCCACCCAAGTATCCGTGTCCAAATAAAATCAAAGACTTGTAGATGCCCCAGGGAAAGAAATCACAGGACATCTTGCAAGTAAAGAGAGTCCAAATAAACAAAACAGCTGGGGTTCTGGCACCCTGTGAAATCTCTCAGCTACAGCGGGGGCACAATTGCAACTTTATGACACTCCCCCGGAAAAACCACAGCAACCACTAGATGGCAATATAGGAACAGTAACCAGGAAAAGACTCCTGCTCTTGATTTTGAATACCCTGGGCCTGCCATGGTGAAATCCTTGGCAAGCACATCCCGATGGAACTAACATTCCAAGAACAGTCAATTCTGAGACGCTAGATGCAGGACATCCCTACCTTTGCATCCCAGTCACTTGTCATTCTGATTCACTTGCTTTGGTATAGGGCCCAGGCATCCATATTTTTTGTTAACAACCCCCAGGTCCTCTAGAGTGCTCCCAGTGTTGGGAATTTGCACTAGATTATCCACTCCTGGGTGGCAGGGACCCAAGGGGCAAAGCAGCATAATGTAATCTCCTAATGACGGTGCAGGCACTGCCCAGGCCACTGGGGCTGCAGAGAAGAATGAGACACTGAGACGCGCCTCTATACTCAGGAAGCCACAGTGCTGAGGGGACTGTGATTTCAGGTTCCAAATAGATTGCAGGCATGTGGTGAGATGTTTCTGCAGGGGAGTCCCTCTTCTGCCCTACATGACCTTGAGTAAGTCATTGTCCTCCCCATGACTCACTTTCTTTAATTGGTTTTGGTGGGATTCCTTATTGGGAAAATGAGGACCATGAAACAGGTGTCTTCAAGGATATGTGTACTCTGTTTCTAAGGGCAGTATCTTTTTTCTTGGTCAAATTCTGTGTGTCCAGGAGCAATCTGGGTGTTCTGGAGAGGCCGAGGCTCCCTTGGCCTGGCATTTGCTCAGCACTTTAGGTAGGACAGAGGCTCCTGCTGCTGCTTTGAGGTCTGACAGTTCTCATTTACCAATGGCAGCATTTTAAGTCATTGCAAAGCAGATTAGTTGTTGACAATAATGTCTTTAAAAACACCCACCAATTCCATGTGATTGTCATCTAGATAAATGTTCCAGAGTAGCAATGGGTGGGGATGGAAGAAGGTGTCTCCTAATCACAGAGAACCCCCAATTCCTGCTCCTGTTTTCCTGTCTCTGTGTCCCCATCTTCAATACACTGCTGAAATTTGCCCTAAGCTAGAAGGACCTCTATATATTATAAGTCCCCCTTTCACGGGGGACTGATAGAACATCTTTAGGAGTCAGGAGGAATTGATAGTAGTAACCTGTAATTCCTGTTCTGCAGTTTATGTACATGAAAAACTTGAAGAGCGCAGATAGATCTTACTCATCTCATGTATTTTAATACCTTGGCACAGAGCTTGCTACTTGTGTAGGTGTGAGCAAATGTTTGTTGAATTAAGATTTCTGTAGTTCAAGTATTTATGTATGTCAAGTTAACATTAAATATTTAGATCTGAGCATCAGAAATAGCTTCAGTGTTATTTGT
This sequence comes from Arctocebus calabarensis, assembly GCA_963573935.1. Lineage (NCBI taxonomy): Eukaryota > Metazoa > Chordata > Mammalia > Primates > Lorisidae > Arctocebus > Arctocebus calabarensis. Next base: position 8,212 of record CAUYON010085137.1, read on the forward strand.
GTCTTATAGACCCAGAAAATTATGAAATAGATCATAATTTCCCTCTTTGCATTGGCTTCTAGGAAGCTCAGAGACAAATGAGTGACCTATCTATAGCAAATATCTCAGAAAGATATTATGTTACGTATGTGTGATTACACAATGTCTGATTTTACTTTATTTTTCTTAAGAATGATATTTAGTGTACTGAATTTTTATCTCAAGCTGCCTTAAATTCTCTTTGGAAAAAGAGACTGGGGAAACTCAATAAATCTGAGGCAATGTCTAGAACAATTCCTGATACCTAATAGGAGCTCAAAATATTTATTGAGTAGATAAATGAATTATATTTTTATCTGAATCTTAAGATTGAATTTAATCTTTAAACAGATGTACCATTCAACCTGAAAGTTACAGTCTGTCAAAATAAACTGGGGGAAATCAGATCATCTTGGGAGATAGACCCAGAGGGACAGAGTGATCTGCCCAAGATTACACAAAAATTCAGTAACGTTAAAGTAAATCTGTTTTTTTCACTCCTGATCTGCTTACTGTACTTCCTATTACTCTCAAAACACCTCTTTGATCTCCTAAGAAAGATAATAACCTTTAAAATCATAATTTAAAGGAAGATATGTTCCTCTGATTGCTCCTTCCTGGGTAAAACTAGGATAAAACAAGAGAGCAGTGTCACCTGCACTTGGTGGAATTGATAATTCTGCTTATGGGTTCTCCTTTGGCCGAGTCAACGACAGCTCATTTGGTGGCCCATGCTGTGATTTCCTTTCTAAAATTCAGAAGGAGTCCAAGGGAACATGGGTAAGTCCCATTCAGCAGGCAACCCATGGTCTCCTGGGAGGTTGGGGAGGCAGAGTTTTACTGACAGTGTTTATCCTGGACAGCAGCCAGTGGGCCCGTTGGCTTGAAGCATGAGCTGCTTGATCTTGTCAAACATCTTTGTCTAAAACGTGGTCAGAAGAGAATTGAGACAGCTAAATTTTAATGGAAATTTATTTTTAATTCATTTATGTAGGATTCCTATAGTGGACAGAAGTCATGTTCTTGTTGAGCAGCCTGACCTGTTTACTTTTCTAACATTGTCTCAGTTATTCTCCTTCAACTCCATCATTGTCAGTATTGCACCTCTATAGCGGAAGTCTCTGCTTGGAAGGAATTTCTTTAAATCGAGTACTCCCAAACCAAAAGAACTTTTCTATTTCATTCCTTATTCACTAGCCCTTGTGCATTTTTACAGACGTAGACAGAAGCACATAATTTGCGCTAGAGCCAAATTAACATCTAGTTCTGGCCAATCGGTTCCCACTGGTATCACATCAATGGAGGGCATTGGGTCCACCTACCAAAACACTTTTAGTTTGGGGACTGTCATCCATAAAACTTTTATTTTTATTTCTTTCTGTAATAAATGAATCTTAAAGCTTTTATCACCCCAAATAACTACAGCAAATGTCTTGCTGCTACACCTTTCCTCATGTTTTCCCTTCCAATAGTATACTTATTCCTTTTTTATGTCTAGCTTAGATGACATAATGTTCACGAGAGCTACCTGGGGATACATGATAGTTGTGCTCTCTTGTTTGTGTTACCTCAATGGGTCCATCTCCTCAAGGGCACCCCCACAAAATGTTGCCACTGTGAGGTTATGTATCTGTTTTCCCAAGTGACTGGGAGCTCCTCAAGGCAGTAACCATCTCTCCTTCATCTGTGAGTTATGAATCTCTTTAATGCAGCCAGGACAAGATTGTAACAGGTGCTCACGTGCATATTTACTCATCCCATTGCTGACTCACTGAGGTTGCTGCTGTTGCCTTACTCAAACGTCTTACCTTCCCCGTGAGGAGCGGACTCTGCAGAAATTCTGGCCAGAAAGAAATCGAATGTGCTAGTCACGGCAGCTCACCTGTTGGCTTACTGGTGTGAGTGTGATGTGCTGATCACACAGAGGTCTGGGCTTTGTTCACATGCACAGCTATGTCCTCTGAGTCACGTCAGCCAGCTCGTGCCAGAGATGGAGAAGACCCAGCTCCAGCCTGCAGTCTGTTTTGTAGATTTCAGCTCCCGGTTCAACTCCTGGTCTTTTAGCATTCTCCAGGAATTCTCTAAGTTTGGCCCAACCTCGCTCCATTCAAGATGAAATTGCTGAGGCAGACACTCTTGGGAGAAGAAAGTTTGTCTTGTGGGAGTCTGTATTTAATGTGAGGCGAGGTTGTAAATCTCAGGTTTAGCTAGGCTTGCTAGGGAAACTTCAGAACTATGGAGGAAACGAAACTATGTCTGGAGCAATATTCTAAGGCAGTGGGATTGGACAGACAAGTTGGGGTAGTTAGCCTTTACTTCTTTTTCTTTTGCTGAGACAGAGTCTCACTCTTGTCACCCTGGGTAGAGTGCTGTGGCATCATCATAGCTCACAGCAACCACAAACTCTTGGACTCAAGTGATTCTCTTGCCTCAGCCTCCCTAGTAGTGGGGACTACAGGTGGCCACCACAGTGCCTCACTAGTTTTCTATTTTTAGAGACAGTGTCTTATTCTTGCTCAGGCTTGTTTCGAACTCCTGAGCTTAAGCAAACCACCCGCGTTGGCCTCCCAGAGTGCTAGGATTACAGGCTTCACTCACTGTGCCCAGCCTGCTTATTTTTCTTTTGAGAGCACAGAAAGGAACATTTTTTATTTAGGAAAAGAGAATGCCATTTGATGAATCTATCAAGAAAAATGACTTTGGCATCCAACAGTTGGTCTTGGGCCACAATTGGGCTTTGAAAATTCAGTTCTTTATCCTGATCTTTGTATCACTTAGGAAAAGCATCAAACTAAACCCCATTCTCCAGATCCTCCTTGCTTGAATTGTCCCATTGACATGGTTCTCCACACTAAATCTGGACACTTTCTCCAGCCTAGCAAACCCATCTGCTTCACTGCCAGCTAAAAACGTCCTCTCCTGACATTTTTGGAGATTTTTGTCCCTTTCCTAATTTCTATTAATGATTTCAGTTTTACCTCTCAGGGAGGAATAATTACAATCATTCATTTTCTGCCATAAGTCTTGTGTTCTTTTAGCTAAACAGCCTGTTTCTTCAAATGTTCATTCATTCAGTCCCATTTCAAGACTTTCCACTTGAGCAACTGTTCTTTCTACCCCCTGCAGTTTGTCCCTCTAGAAGTACGTGTAGCCCAGGCAAAGCAGGAGGGCTCACATCACATTCAAAGAAGCCCTTGTCAACAGCCAAAAATGGTTGAGAAAAAAATTTAGGTAATAAAATTATTTGAAATCATCCTAAGGGTCATTTTCTAACTCAGAAAAAAAAATAATGTCATTTATATTTTCCATCTTTTCTGTTTCTCTTTGCTTCGATATCAGTCTCCATCTTCCTCTACCAACATTCTGGGAAAACTCCCAACCTGCTCCAGTCACTGGCTACTTGGGAGGCTGAGGCAAGAGAATCACTTGAGCCCAAGAATGTGAGGTTGCTGTGAGCTCTGATGATACATCAGTAATTTCTTCCCTTCTCTCCTGTCTTAGGCTAAGTTCTTTATTACTGGGCAGGAGGAAGGCTGAGGTGAGGGGAGGGATTGCAGACACATAATTTGAAGAAAGTGTCTTTACTATGTATGGATTTAGAATTGACCAAAGTAATGAACGCAAGTGAAGCTAGATTCATGTGATGCAGGGCAGCCATATCTGTCTCCTTTCTTCTTAACATTCTACTTTTAGAGCTTCAGATAGTATTGACGTTTAGGGCAGAACAGTTCTCTCACCTTGAACTTCTGTGAACTCAAAAGCCTTAGAGAACTTGTCTAGAATCTGGAGTTGAGGTGGGCACAGATTCTATAGATTCCTGGTTGAAGTTTTCCAGCAAAGGTATAAGGGGGAAAAAGAATAATCTAGAAGATTATAACTTCATTTTGTTAAATTAGAGGTCTAGCTGCTAAGTGAAATCACGACTTTGCTTAGTGTTTTAGTGCTGTGCGGGGCTGGAGGGTGGAAATGACTGTGGTGTCACCCCCACTCCTCCAGTGCTACCCAATTTGATTACCTGGACTGTTAGAATTTCCTGAAGTTATTTGTAGACTTGGGGTTGTTACTTCTCTCCTTGTTCTCCTCCCAATCTAATGGCGCGTCCTGCTCCTGTTGCTTAGGGTGTGGGGCTGTGGGGGGCACAGGGGCTGACTTGGAGGGGCCATTACAGGCCCTGTGGTCTGCTGCTTTACCGGTGTGGGGTGAGGAGCTGTCAGCAAGTTCCTTCATTTCCCCGTCTGCCCTACATGGGCAGAAATTCCTCAGGCATTTTGATCAGTTAAAGACACCCTTCCTGAGACATTTTATTATTTTTAAATGTCCTTGGTCATTGTCATAGAGATATGAGAAGGAGAAGGATTAAATCCTCAGGCACACGTGCACAACTTGAACTAGAAATCAAGAAAGGGAAATTTCAACCACACTGGATGATGTGGGATGGACACGGACCTGGGCTGCCTGGAGGCTGGTTGTTTTGATGAGCATAATGTTGATCTCTGTACATTTCCACACACACTTCATCTGATTTTAACAACTTGAATATGAAAAGTTGCAGTTTTAACTTTTACTCTACTAATTCCAAAAAATACTCAAAGAAGTTTAATAACTTTGGTAAGAGCAGAGGACTTGTGACTTCCTCAGGTCTTTCGCCTTCTAAAACCAGTGCTTTATCCGCTTCAGGGGGGCGTTGGGGCGCCATCCTCACTAATGTTTTTTGCAATACTCGCAACTACCTGTAATAATATTTTCTTATCTTTTTTCTTTAAACTGTATTATTTTAACTTAAATATATTTCACATGAAAATGTTGTATCCCTATGATAAATTAAAAACAAAAAAACTAAAATTACTTTGTATTAATGGCAAGTAACCATGGACATAAAAGCAATGAGAATAAAGCGGTATTACCATATTTTAGCTAAGTATTGATTCTTGTTGAAGTTTTCGAGGCTAAGTTCTTTGATCTTCTGGCGAAAAGGAAAATTTTAGCATGTTTTTAGAGAAGTCTTAAAAGTCATGGGGCATCAAATGGAGACTTTCTCCTTTATATCATTGGAAAGACCAAAACCAAATTGGAAGAGGAACAACTTTCCCGACATGCCAATCAGTGCTGGTTAATATCAGGTATGTATAAAATTCTCTCACACATAATTTGAAAATACATAATATCATAGTAGCATAATGAAGGAGTAAAACATTGCCTACTAAATTGGGCAGTTCTGGTAGATTCTGTAGATATTAGTAGCAGCTGTACTAGTTCAGTTATGTATATAGATAAATCAGTATTTACCTATTTATTCACTTGGTAACGGCTGACGAATACCTACTGTTAGTTGACCATGCAAGGATAAACAAGACAAAATTCCATTCCTGAAAGAAGTTTTGGCATTAGCAATGATATGAAATTCTGGGTTCTCTAACGTGAACTATACGTCACCAACCTTGTTTGAGGGTGGGTGAGGGAAGTCTCTGAACATGTGTTGATATCTGAGCTGGGTATGGTAGGATAGGAATTTGCTGGATTCAGATCTCCCAGAGAGAGCACTGCTTTTACAAAGAAACAATGGTAGGGAATACATGGTCGTTTTGAGAAGCAGCTGGTTCCTTAGTTTGGTTAAAGTGCAGAGCTGAAAGGGAGAGAGGTGGGATGGGGTGAGGTGGTGTAAGAAAAGGCAGTTGGAGTGGTAGACCCAAGCCAGTCAGAGTAGAGCTTTGTGTGCCCTGCCAGGGAGTTTGGATTGATCCCATAGATAGCAGGGAACCACCCAGAACATGTAAGCAGGAGATGACACAATCAGATGTGCATTTTACAGAGGCCAGTCTGGTAAAAGTGAGGAGAGACGTGGAAGGAGAGAGTAAGATGTCAGCACAGATGTCTGGCTGGGGATGCCAAAATCATCTTAAGTTATTCCATGCAAATTCTCTTCATTAGCTCTCCCTGCCCATGAACAGAATTTTGGCAGGCACCACCCTGGCCAGCATAGATGGTGTTCTGAATGAAGGATGTTCTGAATGAAGGGTCTGTTGCTTTGGGCTTGGCAGAGTACCCTGGGAGTTTAATTATGGTATGACCTCTTTTTAAAAGTGATCCAGTCCTTGTGGGCTATTTAAAGGGAAATTTAGGAAAAAACCAAAAACCCATTTTATAATGAAACAATGAGTGAGTTTAGCCTCCTTTTGACTTTGGATAACTTGATTGACTAGGGACTGATTGTGTGTGTGTGTTTTGCAATTGCCTCAACTCCTTGGTGTCCACAGAAGTTGGGGTTCCACATGGCATGGCAGAACAAGAGGAGCTTGAGAACTGTGTAGTCCACTTTGATGGGGAGCCTGAGAGGGAGCACATGACCTTGATCACAGTAGGTGCTCAGTAAGGAACATAGATATTCCGCATTAATGTCACTTTCCCCCTACACCTTTTACATTGTTAACTAACAATTGAAAATTTCTTTAATATTTTGTATTACTCTTTTCTGGATGCTTTATAAAGAAATGTAATTTTAACTAGATTAGAAAGTGGACTCTCTTTTGGTAAAAACATGACACATTGTAAAGTAAACTGGGCACTTAATTGCAACTCAGAATTTAAGACTTGGCTTGATTATTTCCCACTAATGTTGTCTAGGACCATTCTCACTTCGCCTGTCTGAGCCTCACTTTTCCCATCAGTAAGAAGGGAATTTTGGGCTATCCAGTATGGAAGGTAAGTTCTTTTTATTTGCTAACTTCATAGTGATTGCCAAGGTGGTTGTTCTCAACCCCAAAGAAATCTTTTTAGACATTTTTTTACTAGTCATTTCCCTTCCCTACGTATTTCTAATGCCACATATATAGCTGTTTATGTACTACGATCCTTTCCAAGTCCATAGTAATACATACTTTTTAATCCTCCAAGAACCAAGTTTTGACGCCCTGGGTGCTATATTGCCTGGTTGAGAATAGTGGCTCAGCGGGTGCAGCTGAAAGAGATTATGAAGCCATGGTCATACCCAAGAAACAGATCTGATGATGTCTGCCACATGCATCAGAAAGGGGGTAACAGCATGTACACATAGTATTGGGCTTGATGATGTGAGTACCCTTTACCACTCAAACATTCTAAGATTCCATGTTGAATAGAAGTAATTAGATATTGTTATTACAGTTAATCTATTGGGTGTTGACTAGGAGTTGACAAAACTCTCAAGGCTGAAAAATATCTCAGACTAATAGATCTAGTAGCCGTAAGCAGACAGGCCACATTTGTGGACTATTTTATACTTCCTGGGTAATTAAGATGTTCTTAGATATGTCTACATGTCATTGCGCTACATCTAAAATTATTCACTTTTGTTCTTGTAGATTTCTCAAGATAAGTTTCGATGGCAGGCGTATCTGTTTCTCAGTGGAGTAGTGATCAGATGATTTGTCAAAGAACTTCTAATGCTTCTCTTGAAGCAAGCCTCTGAGTTTGATCCAGGGGAGGCTCTTTATAATAAGGATAAGTGTTGATGGCCACTGCACCCTTCTGTTCCATACATTTATTGTACTCAAATCCTACTTTGAACCAGGATTTATGCTAGTTGGTGGAAAGATTACGGAGGCTTGGTACTCACTCTACAGGAGGTTTGTCATCTTAAGGAGGCTGTCAGCAGAAGTGGCTAGTAAGGCCAGGCTCCATCAACCTGTGACTAGGAAAGGAGGTCACATTCCTTAAACATTTGTCACTACTGACTTGGGCCTGTCTCCGCCTTGACAGCCAGTATGTGTCTTCCTCAGAGGATTCTCAGTTTGTTCTCAGAGTTCTTCTGGACTCTGGCTTGTGTGTGAAAATGAATAGCCCTCTGTCGTAGGCCTATTTTTGGCTTCTTTTCCATGCTGTGGAGCTCCTGTGATTGTCAGCCACTGCTCCATGGGGCATGGCCATCTTTAGTTTATTATTGTGGCTACTACCTGAATTCTGGAGAGACACCTACTCTCTTTTTAACTATTTCACCCCAGTATGGGACAGCCACTTATCTCAATTTATTTGAGACCAGGGTACAAGTTTTAAAGAAAACTTTACTGAATATTGGGGATTATAAGAGGTAAGTGCAAACAGAGACCGTTAAAAAACTACTGTGTTGTATGTCAGTTTTCAGGGACCACAGGTCCAGTAACTGCCCTCCATAGGCCTCTGAATGGTTGATGCTTGTTTACTTTCTTCTGTTTTACAGTCTCTCTGACCTATAGCATGCTTCCTTCAGCATACCCGTTTATGAAGGTCCTGAGTGAGAATAGATTTTTATTTTTGTCTCCCTCCCACTCCCACTCTTCCAGTCTCCAGTCATGCCTCCTTAACCCTCTTATGTTGTCCTAGGTTTTTCTTCTCTTGAGGATAGTGTACACTATCCATTCTTTTCAGGAGAAGCTCTGCCCCTGAGCCTATGAAGCTCAAAGGTCATACATAGTCTCAGAATGCAATATTTTACCATTATTTCACAAAGCTTAGGTAGTTGTTAATGTTGAATAACTTTATTGTCTAGTTCAAGGTGACATAAGCATAGCAAAACTAATGTTAAGTACCTCTTGGAATAGTCTTTCCAATTATCTTGATTTAATAACTCCAATTGTATGCTTATATCAAAATATCTCATATCCCCCATAAATATGTATAACTGTTATAGATCCATAATAATTAAAAATAAAAAAGCATATTTTCCATTTTTCCTGTTATCTTTTAGGTCTCTAATACTAATCTCTTATAAAAAAATTCTAGAAAACACACACACCCTTCCCAAGAATAAGCAATAATACACAATCATAGGGAAGATTAAAACCATATATAGAAATGTTTTCTCTGAAGAAGCCACAAAGTTTGCAAAGACCTAGCTATGCTAAAACAAATATCTAACTTATATACCATAGAGAATTTTTTACTTCTGAGTATAAACATTTACATTTAGATTAATGGTATCTTTATTTTCCCTCAAATATAATGGCAGGGCATATTGCTTTACATCTGGGCAATTAAAGGACCCATTGGATTTATTTTTCAAAAACAAAAGACAAAGGGTGGTGTGACCTGAAGGTAAAATTAATCCTTTAGTTCCCAGAAGATAAAAGCTACTGGAAACTTTTAGGTGATTTTGTTTTTTCAGCTTTATGACACATTACTTTTTTTTTTAGTATCCAGTTCAGCAAGAGTGTTGTATTCCATGAGAATAGATGCTGGCAAACATTTTCTGTAAGGGGCCAGATAGTAAATATTTTAGGTTTCGCAGCTCATATGTTCTCCGTCATAACTGCTCAACTCTGCCCTTGTAGTGCAATAGTGTCCAAAGACAATATATGAATGAATGAGCATGGCTATGCTCTAATAAAACTTTATAAACACTGAAATTTGAATTTTGTCTAATTTTCATGTCACAAAGTGTCATTGTTCTTTTAATTTTCCCAACCATTTAAAATGTCCAAATCAGCCAGGTATGATGGTTTGCATCTACAGTCCCAGGTACTTAGAAGGCTGAGGTGGGAGGAGTTTGAGACCAGCCTAGCCAACACAGCAAGACCCTATCTCAAACAAAACAAAACAAAACAAAAATCAATAAAATGTAAAGCTCAGTCTTAACATATGGGTAATGCACAAAGGGGGCGGGGGTCAGATTTGGGCCATAGGCTTTGATTTGCTGATTCCTGCCTTGGGGCCCTAAATTACATTATACAATTATATATTCATATTAACTTTATGGTAAGGATTGAATTCTACGAAAGCGTAGAGTACTTTGGGACCATGTAGACCCAATAAACCCAAATTAGAAGAATCTCTGCCTTTTTAGACTTCGTGTGTGAATCTAAACACATCTATCTCCTTCCAAGATCATCCTAGAATCTTTTGCAATTTCAATATGTTTCCCCTTGGAATAAAGCAACTTCCTACACATTGAAATAAAAAAAACCCCATGATCTTGGAAGGTTCCTGGCTATCCAAACTCAAATATGAAAGACAGTTTTGATGAACTAGGCAGAAATAAGACAGGAGCATATGGTTTAAATCGTGCTTAACAGAGACATGTGTTTCAATCTTGGCCATTGTGGAAAGTGTGGCCAGTTGTCCTAATGGCTAGCAAGCACCCCTGCGGCTGGACCCATAGCAGCCTAGATGAGTGGGTGCAGGTGTGCACAGAAGGACTTTTTGCATATGGATACCCTTGTGTGTGCACATATGTACACATCATGGCTGGCAAGAGAACTAACACTAATCATTTGCTTAGAGTAAAATATTCTTTTTTCACTTCCACCTGTCAGAGCCTATTCCTTTATCAAGGTTTAAATCAAATGTCATGTCTGCTGAGAAACCAGCCCCAATTTCCAGTCTCCCTTCCTCCTTTCCCCTTTCTCTGTCAGAATTAGCACTTTTCTCTGTTTGCTCCTACAAGTTGAACTTGGATTATAGTTGCATTTCATAAGATGGTGGACTCTTGAAGTAAGAATCATTAATTTTTTCCTCTTTGCTTCATCTAGTACTTCGTATAACATAGGTGTTAAAAAGCAATTTGTTGATTGTGGAGAAAAGAGCTGATTGTGACTGTGACTAAATGATAATGTTATAATTTTAAGCACTTCACCTGTGTCCAGGAAAGCTTTTTTTTGACATTTGCATGTCTCCCTGATTGAAAGGAGGGTCCTCCTTCCACTCACAGAAGCTCCTCCCATTTGAGGGCTTAAAAGAAAACCCTGGTTTCTGGTTGTACTAACTCTTCTTCCCTTTAGCAGACGATTACCAGCCTTGTGTTTCTAGCAGGAACTCACAGACACGCCTACATACCTGCCTAGCTTGACGTCTGACTCACTGGGGTTTGGGCCAGGGTGCTGTCAGGCTAAGGGCTTCTTTCTGTGAATGTGGACTTGGGCGTGGGGTGGGAGATGGGGGGGAGGTGCAGACGGGCTTCCAGTATAGGCTTTGGCTGCTGGCTGGCTGGGTGAACCTGGGCCAGGACCCTGAATCAGATATCATCAGAGAGGTCACCTAATCCAAATGCTGTTCCAAGGAGAAGACCAAGTGGGGGAAGGGGGAAGTACCTGGCTCAAATCCACACTTATTATTGTCAGAACTCACTTCTCACTAACCCTTTTATTCCTAGTCTAGGAATCTTTAAAAATGCCCATTTAATTAATTGATTGATTAACCAAATACTACTGAGGCCTACCATCTGTCAGGACTTCTGCTGGGCATGGGGAGCCCAGGGAGACTCAGGTAGGCTCCCTGTCCTCTCGTCTCCTGCAGTCTCACAGAGCAGGAGTGGGGCAGGGAGGGTGCTAACTTGGTCTTCATGCAGATTTGGGTGTGGGCCCCCACTTCTGCCTTTTTCTGTGGGAACTTGAACTAGAAATGCATATGCGTATCCCCTAAAGCTACTATGAAGCTTTAATGAGATAATTCATGTAAAACCCTTCACATAGTAAATGCTCAGTGACAGCTAGCTATTAGTACTGTGCTGGAGACATCAGCCCTTGGACCAGTCTGTGGTCTCAGACTTTATTTGCAAGGCAGGTAAAATTACAGAATCTTTGACCTTAAAAAAAAAACCAAAACAACAAACACAAGATTAACTCTCTAGTCTCAGATAAGGTAGATTTTAATCTGTCTACTAAAAAGCAAAAGGTCATATTTTGCCTCTGTCCAGATGTGAGGGTGAGGAGGAGAGAGAGAGAGAGAGCGTGATGATCAGATGAAAAAGAATTCCATCTGTGCGGAATAATTCCACTGTTTTGCTGGTCACTTCAGGTTATGTGTAAATCCTGCCACGTTCACTTCAGACTTTTCACAGTGAGCATCATTTGTTTCATAAACAGAGGCCAGCTTCCCATTACCCAGCACCAACCAAGCCCTGCCCTGATTTGGCCACCTCTGGGGCTCCCCCGGAGCTGGGCACTGGCTCCAGGCCGCCTCTCCGACTGGCTGGCGTAAGCGGGTCACTGCCTCCAAGGCACTTTTCCGAGTTCCACGGGGTGCAACTCAGCCTGGTTTCATAAGATGTTGCAATCGAAACTATTGAATCTTAAAATGGAATATAATTAAGGCTAGGTTAATAAAGCATGTTCCACTCTAGCCAGCAAAGGGTGTCATGTTTTTCCTTGCGGCTTTAGGCAAGGAAACTTAATCTCCAGTTTTGTCAGGGCAGACTGAATCAGAGGTGTGTCACTGAACGGAAAGCCTCTTGTTTTACTTGTTACAGTCACTACACAGCCAGCCTTGTCGCTGCGCATTTGTACTGAGCACACAGAGTCCAGCCCGTGGCCCAGCACCCAAGGAAAGGCCAACACTACAACGTCTGTAGAGACTACTCTGCCACTGTGTTGGAGCATTAGGGGACCTTTCCTCTCTGCTGGGTGATCTCTGGGAAGCTGCTCCTCAATCACAGGACAGGCTGGGGGACGCAGGGATGGGAGACTCTGAACAAAAACTGGAGGATGGTGATTTAGACACTAAGGTTTGAGGGCAGTCTTTGTTTGCCTTCTTAGCCTTCATTTTCCCTTTCTTGCTGCTTGGAATCCTTTTCCTTTCTTTGTTTCTTCTAACAATATTCTGTTACTCATTTCTTCAGAACTCAGCCCAGTAGGCTTCTTTGACATTACCAAGCAGAGATGGTTAGTGCTCATGATGGCTCCTGTAGCACTGAAGCCCACTATTAAACAATAATGTTTACTAATTTTTCTTATTATTATGGTCTAAGCTCTATGCAGGGCATTTTTACATGATCTAATCCAATCATCTTGGTATCTTCTATATTATAGATGAGGAAACTGAAGTCCAAAGAGAATGAGTATGGTGCGGTGCCCATAGCACAGTGGTTATGGTGCCAGCCACATATACTGAGCCTGGCGGGTTTGAACCCGGCCTGAGACAGCTAAACAAAAATGACAACTATAACAACAACAAAAAATAGCCAGGTGTTGTGGTGGGTGCCTGTAGTCCCAGCTACTTGGGAGGCTGAGGCAAGAGAATCACTTAAGCCCAAGAGTTGGAGGTTGCTGTGAGCTGTGATGCCGCGGCACATGCTGTAAATTCGTTCATTCAATAGGACTTTACTCAACACCCGTTATAGGCACTGTTTTAGGCCCTGGAGATATATCCTTCAACAGATAAAAATATCTGTCTTCATAAAATGTGTATTTGTGTGTGTGTATGTAAGTATGTATGGGCACATGTATGCATAAGCAGTAAACATGCAAATTGTATAGGAGGTTAGAAAGAGATAAGTGCTACAGAAAAATGCAAATGTGAGGCTGAACTGGGATTTGAACCCAGAGCTTCTGAACACATGGCATGCTCCTAATAACGCAGTCATATTGCCTGTGGTTCTTGGATCTTTAAAAAATTATCTATGTACTTCCCAGCTCCACCTTCTAGACTATAAATTTCTCTGGGGAAGAACCTTTCCTTAATTGGTTCCCTATCTTGGCACAGCTGGGTGCCTGGCACAGAGTCAGCATTGATGAATATTTGTCCAGCATGTGAATAAATGAGTGACCATAAGATAACATAAGAACCTACTGGAAAGCAATGATTTTTCAGGAGTCTGGCCGCTCCTGGAGGCTGAGCTCTGCCATGAATGCGTCCTGTTACTCTAGCAAGTGTTGGCACTCATAACATTTGTAGGATGAGAAAAAAAAAATCGCTGTTTTTGACAAATGCAATCAGTGTAATCTAATTCTTTGTACCCTCAATAAATCCCAAACAATAAAAAAAAATTAAAATAATCAATGTTTTTTTTTTTTTTTTGACTTCCTTATAGTTCTGTTATGAGTATTAATGAGAGAGTGTGTGTTCAAAGACATCAGCTTCTCTGCAGACAGGGGCTCATGTTATTCCCAGGGGTGGTCTCACTGCTAAAATTCCAGTAAGGATCTGGCATGGCATTTTCGGGAGGGACTGGCCCCAGAGCAATGAAGTTTGTTTTACTGACAAGTTTCTAAGTAGGTTTCATGAGCTGCCTCTTTTCGGCTGTAGGCCTATGTGAGGATTCACTTACTATTTGGAGCACCTGCGAAGACACGTTTTTCCTCCTTGGCCAAAGCAGGCTGTAAAGCAGTTCATGATCCAGTTTTCATGGAAGTCTCTTTCTCATTATAGAAGGAAAAAAAAGAAAGATTACTTTTTAAATTTGAGCAAAATATCATTTGTTAGCTCCAAAAGTGCAGTTATGAGAATGGATTTTGGCCAGATGCCAAATATAAGTCACTAAGAAAAGTGGCCTTGGATCCCTGGTCCCTGGGAGAACAGGGCTCTGCCGTTGGGTGGTGGGAACAGGAAATGGGAACAGGAGAGACAAAAAAGCATGAAAGCTGAATGGGAAGGGGAAGGTTTTGTTTAATTTTCTTTTGTTGCTGACAACTGAGCACCAAACCTGTTGAGTCACTCCTGTGCTCAGAATGCAGGAGGGAGGTCCTCCTGGGATTTTCCTGTTCACCTGATGCTCTGTCTTTAAGCATAATGAACTCAGTTAACTTTACGCATTGCCAAAATTCTGTTTGACATTTGCAAATAGGTCAGCACTGTAGCATTTGCTTGACATGGACAATGTGCCTTCTCAAGAGCAGAAAGCTGTTTCCTGGTGGGGAAAATCCCCTATTATTACTCAGCAAATACAGGCAATAATAGTTTGGGTTTCTGTAATGTCTCTTTTTAAGAATTCAAAGATCTCTCTTGTACTTTACCTCAGTCATCGCTACAGCTCTGTTGTAAAGGCAGAAGCAGTTGGCAGAGCAGTTCCTATGTTGGAGGAAGAAAAACTGAGGCATATTTTTTGAGTTGTCCCACTTCATGTCGATGCCATCTGACTCAAGTTCCTCCTGCTGGCTACAACAATCAATTTTAGGCCTAGATACTAAAGATCTTTTATCTACCAGACAGGTTCATGCTGGGTACTATGTATATGATAGCTCATTTATTTCACCAAATAAATAATCCTACAAAGTAAGCATTATTATTGCCGTTTGCTAGTTTAAGAGGGTTCTTCAAAATGGTATCATGTCACGCCAGTAGTTTATACATGGTCGTATTCAAATTCAAAATCTTTGCCTATATGAAGATGCTTCCTTTTGCCTATAGAAAGATAGAGCCGCCACTGGATCTTTTGGAGGTATATTGTGCCCAGGCCTGGGTCGAGAAGTGGACATTTCAGGCAGTTAATTTGGCATCTGTTTGTATTAGAGCTTTAATACTATTTGTTCAACATTTAATTTAGTTGGGGAGGAGAGAAAACTATTTTTTATTAAGTTGAATTCCTTTTGTTCTATGTCTACACTGAAAATGAGGAATTCATTACATACATTGACTCTAACATAGAATCTCAATGTATCTGGAACAGCGATTCAGGTCATAGTTTTTCCATCACTGTAAAATGGGTAATGTAAGCCATTCACACTTGGGAGGATCCAGGGTACCTCTGAGAATGGAATTGCACAGCCTCATTCAAAAGAAGTTTAAAAATCACTTTTCCTGGTTTACCTTTCAGCAGAAAATTATCACTTTTCTGTTTCTCATTCTGTCTTTAGCTCTTAGGATTTGATTTTCTGAACCACACAGATTCTTGGTAAGCCTGTGTAAGGAATTAAGTTTGAAATAGTACACAAAATCACCTGTTTCCAGTAAACAGCTTGACCTTGGGTATGATCTGATTTCAGATTTTCTGCCAGCTTTGAAGAACAGTCGGCGGGGGTTGGGGGCCAGGCCATCTTTGGAATGAGCATTCTGCATAATGAAACTAGTCAACGGAGGTAGAATGATCCTGGTGAGTAGTGGCTGTAAAATTTCCTTTCGAAGGTATGCTCTTTTTCAATTATCCCAGTTATACTGGTGGAAATCTGAGATAATTGCCAACAATATTCCAGTTTATCCCTGTGATATTTCAAAAATTGTGGTAGAGACTTTACTTTTAGGTGTACAGACATTCTCATCTCTCTCCTTGAACGTCTAGGAGGACCTCACGTTCTAGTCCCTGTATGATTCAGTGGATTATGGAGTAGTTCCCGCCATGAGCTCTGGGTGGAAGTAATGTATATCATATTTGGCCAAGGTGTTTGAAAGTGGGGGTGATTTCCCCACTCCTTCCCTTTCCTTGTGGAGGTGAGCCATGGGTTAGGATGGCAGTGTCACAATATGATGGCTTGCTTCCCTGCCAGGCTGGATCCCTGAATGCCTGAATGGAACTTTCTGCTGACCTGCATAAGGTACGTGCATGACCAAGAAAGGTACCTTTGTAGTCTTAAATCCTTGGGATTTTGGGAATCTATTGGCATCCTGACTAATATAGCTGCTGTCCTGGGCAACTACTTGGCTTTCTCCACTGGATCTTGTGTTGTGTTAAATACTTAATCTCTATTCCTCTGTTGTTTATTTATAAACCTGGGAGTACTTGAGGGATATAGTCTAGGTGTGGCTGGGTTCTTCCTTAAGTCTCCAGATGGGTGGCCTGTGAACTCTGAGCAAATGAGTGGCCCATCCAATACTCACCTCCCCACTGTTCTTCCCACTTTGGGCATTGAACCTCGGAGGCAGAGGGGGAAAGTGGAGATTAGAAAGAGCAATGGAAGAACGGGTCACTGTGAGGATAATGCATATTCTAAGTAATTAGAACTGAGAAAACAAGGTACAAAGGCAGCTAAAGTTTTCTCCCCTTTTGGTCCCATCAAGCACTATCTTTTGTGGATTTAATAAATAATGCCTTTATCAGTTCACTCTTATCTTCCTGTTAAAGTCATTTGTCCATTCAACAGACAGCAAGATATGTTCTGAGCTAGGTCTTGAGCTGGAGGTGAGGGGGACAAATATGCCTTGGCCTCCAGGTGTTGATATTTTGGGACGCAAGCCTTCACATAAAAGAGCATCTGTGGTTCATCGAAGCAAAGAAAGTGACATAGAGCTTTTCAAAGGCAAGGGTGACTGGCCAATAGGGCAGGAATGAGGGGCTATAGGGTGGGTGAAAGGTGATGCTAGGGCAGTAATGTCACTGGGAACTGACCCAGGGCTTTAAGGTCCAAGAATATCATCTAGTTAATGTTCCTGGCCCTAGCAAATCACTCTCAAGCTGAGTGAATTCTTATGGTTCATTCTAGTGATATAAAAGCTAAGTGTCAGTGCCTGAATTTATAAGACAGAAAGCCTAGATACCTTCCAGATACTGTATTAAAGAAGTAAAAGTAAAATTACATAACTAATAATAAGTTCCATTTACTGGGGGTTACTGCGTGCCGAGCCCTGTGCATTTCTTGAGTATCATGTCAGTTAATCCTACGACCAACTTGGTAATGTTGGTATGTATCATTGTTACAATTTCAGATGAGGAAACCAGGCCTCCAAGATATTCTATTAGTTGTTTATAGTCTCAAAGAAAACAGTGGTGTT
This sequence comes from Arctocebus calabarensis, assembly GCA_963573935.1. Lineage (NCBI taxonomy): Eukaryota > Metazoa > Chordata > Mammalia > Primates > Lorisidae > Arctocebus > Arctocebus calabarensis. The sequence continues at coordinate 25,594 of CAUYON010085137.1, forward strand.
GGGTTTTGAGTCCTGCTGAGTTCCATATCATAGGCTGCGCTCTGACTCATCCTGTCGTTCTGGCTGGTAGGCAGGGACAGTAAATGAGACCTCTATCGTGTCTTGGTGAACGTGGCAGCGAAGGGGTGGAGAGGCAGGGACTCCTGCACTGAAGTGGGGTCTCGTCTCCAGGAACACAGGCTATTGTCACGCAGGGTCAGTGTTGGCTACTTGGACAGGGCTATACAAGTTCTGACCGTCCTTCTTTTAGGGTCTTTTTGCCTAGACTAGTATGTGTCCCCCAGATCTGGGGACTAGTGCAGAGATCAGAGTGTTGGAATGTTGACTTCCAACTGTGATGATTGTACTTTGTCAACAGAATTGAGGCAGTAAATACTGTCTTGGGTGCTTTTGATTTACTAAAGCATATGTATCCCTTCCCCTCTTTTCAGTAGTTGTTGGATTTTTTTTCCCCCCACAAGGAATATTTACTACAGATTGGTTTATACCTTTCCCATCTTTGCATAACTGTGTTCCGCTCCCCTGTTCTGAGCTGGTAGGTAAGTCAGGGTGGCTTGGGAAGATGATGGTCTCTTCCTGCTGTGGGCGCTTTCTTAGTTGCTCCTTCAGGGTCAGCAGTTTCTGGACAAGAACTTGTCAGTGCAGACCAGAGCGCACAGAGCCATGCCAGGGGCCAGGCGGGGTGAGAAGGGACTCACAGAGGCTCCACAGCTGCACCGTCTGTGGGACATCTGGGGTAGGCTACACCAGAGATGGTCTGGGCAGTTGAGCTTGGAAAATTCGGCAAGATTTTTCCAGTAATAGAAGATGGAAAAGACTTTCCTTGGGGAGGGAATGAGATGTGCAAAGCATGGCAGATGAGAGAGTCAGGGTATTAGAGGAGTCTGGAAGCTGCTGGAGACCAAAGACTGTGTCTGCTCCTGGTACTCAGCAAGGGTCCAAACAGGGCAGATGCTTTATGATTTCAATACTGTCCACTTGGCTTCCTTCTCTTAGTGTCACTGTTTACTTATCTGGTTTTAATGGAAAAAGATCTAGACCTGGACTTGGAAACCTTAGATACCAACTCCAGCTTCTGCTGCGTCCTAGCTGGGTAAACTCTGATCCCTTGATGCTTCAATATCTTCATCTATAAAAAGGGAATAATTATGCTTATCTCATAGAAGTGTTATGAGGCTCAAATGCACAATGCTAGGGGTTTCTTGTGTCTTTTAAAGATTTTTTTAATAGATGTTCTAGGAAGGTGAAAGAATCATCCATCCATATTTATGTGGCCATATTTATGTGGGAAAGTTTAGATTTGACAAAATATATCAAATTCCCCAAACTTTAATGTACTATATCTTATGATCACCAAAAGGAGAGAGTGATTGGGGGAGGGGGGTCATAAAATGCACTATTTTGGTGGCAGGTGCTATTTATTGACTACTCAGTACCCTTCCTATTTTATTCTTCATGGCATCAAACATGCCCAGTCCCTTTGCTGCTGACCTCTGGAGGCTGGGGTCTTGTTGCTGTAATTCAGTTAGGAGACTGCAGACGGGAGGTAGCATTTCATTGGTGCTTCATGGGATGAGTAGGAGCTTCCTTGAGGCACAGGAATGGAGGCAGAGAACTCCACGGAGAAGGTGTAGGCCTGGGAAACAGATCACCACGGCATGGCATGTGCGTGAGAGGGGCCCCAGCTTACACCTTTGTCCCAGGTCTGAGTAATGAGGCTTTGTGAAAGTCAGAGAGAAATGACATAAGTTATTAGCTTCTTATTCTCTAGTGACAGCAGTATTTGCTCACCAGCCCAGGCCCTGTGGCCTCCATCTGTTGTAATTGCATGCTGTGTTTGGGGAAACGGGGCCTTCCCCAGGCTGACCTCCAGGCACACCCTAATCCTTGTCTAAGTGACAAGGGATCAGCCGGCAGGAGCTGCTCCTTGACAATGGTCCAGGCATTCTTTGGGCTTGATTCTTCCTCTTGGACACTCCCAGGCACCTCCCCTGGGAGGTGGGGGTGAGCATCTCTAAGTGGAATCAGCTTTGAGAGCTCATGTCTGACGTTAGCAGCGACAGGCCTCACGTCCACCACCTCAGTCCCTGTACCTAGGAGCTGATGGCCTTGTAGAAGAGTATAAGCTTGGAGAAGGGGGGTGGTTGAGAGTTGACAAGTACACTTAGAGACAGGGGCAGGAACAATATCAGACCATGGTAATGCCAGGGACTACTGACACCTGGGACAAGAACGGAAAATGCACTTGGGTGCTGTGGAGCACACTTAGAGGGGGTGTGTTCTGCTGGGAGGGGGACACACTAGTACCCCAGTCATCAAAGCTATATTCAGGTATTTATCCTAAACACTCGAGTTTGGGTCAGGTGATCTCCTCTGGATTTAGATCATTAATTCTTGCCCCCTTTCCTGGTCCCTCACACTGCGGGCCCATGCCTCAGTTTCCCAAGGGCCACATAGAAGCAGTGCTTCACAAATGACAGATTACATTTATTTAAAACATTTCAGTAGCATTCAGGCCTGATTTCCTACATTCAATGCCATCATTGCTGCTCTCCACAAATTTTAATACTCAGAATGACTACAATTTATTTATTATTTAAATCTAAGACTGGCAGTCGTGTTGGAAAGACCAGTTTCTTCATTACAAATCTATGTAATAAGCCAAGGGCCACCGGGCTTCTTACATCTGTCACGTCCCACATTGGTGAAGGTGCCATGCTGCTGACAAAGGCATTTCAGGACAGGGATCTAAATTGGTGCTTACAATAATCCTCGGGCCCATAAGAAGTGGTTGTTTGTGGACAAGGCACCTGAGGCTTTTGGAGGCTGAGCATTTGCTGGAGAGCTGAGGCTCAACTCCTGTGGCCTGATGCACTGGGATTTCTGCTCCCGTTTGCTGCCTCACCCTACTCAAGGGGAGGTCATTGCACATTTATCCATGTAATAATAAAAGTGACTAATTCCTGATTTTTTGTCTCTTGGCAGTTAATATTCTTTAATAGGCAAATAAGCTGCTTTACAGAAATAGACCAAAAGAAAAATTATTCCAATCCTTTAAAAAGGAAGCGAGTGTTCTAATAATGGTGACAATGCGGTCCCTAGCAATGTTGATTCCTCACTGTCAATGTGGCTTCCAGTGTCCCTCTCAACTCCCCACCTTAGGTAGCATTGCTGACAGCCTTGGAATCTCAGCAGGGAGACACAGTATGAAAACAAAATCCAGAAGTATTTCTTTTTTGAAATTCAGACAATCGGAAGGAGGGAGAGATCAAACACTTGAGTAAATGTGGCAGAGCCCAAAAGCTTTAACATATTGTAATTCTGGGATGTTCTCCCCCTGGCATTTGTCAGATTCCTCATTTCATGCTCATGCTTGTTACCAAACATCAGTGTCTCTGAATGTCCCGATCACACAATGAGGCCAACCTGACCACCCAGCATGAATTTTTTACCTTGGATTCAAGAGGCAAGCCCTCTGTCACAGCTCCTTGCCAATTTCTATGCAGGCTTCAGGGTGCGATCTGGAAGCAGCAGTTAATACTTTTCCATTTTCACTCTCCAGGGATAGCCCTTGCCTTATCCTGAGGGTCCTATTGAGAAGCTTTGGAAAGAAGACTTCTGGTGCTATTTTCTAGGTGAAACTGGGGTGGGCTCTTTTTGAGAAAATTCATGGAAGCTGCTTGGAGTCCCCCACTTCCTCCGGGGGCCCCTAGGCTGGCAGCTGCTTAGTAAGGGCTCAGGGGAATGATGTGAGTTGAAGCAATTTCTATTCTGAAGCCTGGCTCCCCTCCCCTCAGGCAGTCCCCTGTGGATGGATGGCCCCAGCCCCCCCACGGAGCTGGCACTGCCTCCCCAGAACCCACCCTCCCCCCAGCGGCTCAGGCGATCCAGTGGCCCAGTGAAGAATGCTTCTGGAGGCCTCCCGGCAGCTTGGATCCCATTTCTTCCACTTGGCTCACAGTAAAAAGAGCAGTAGATTATTCTTGAGGTCCAGAGCAACCTGGGAGGGAATCCTTTACCTCTGGGAACCAGAGCGGGGCACTTCAGGGTGTAGAGAATCCTTGCTGGCTGTCCAGCTCAGCCACTGTGTGGCATCTAGCTTGTGTACCTCCTGGGCTTTTCCTCCCATCAAGAGGCTACAGGCTGTGGGCCCAGTGCAGGGTCCTGAGCCAACTGTCATAACAACCCTGCCAAGAGGCCAGCTAGGTGCAGTGCAGAGAAGACTTAGTGCTCAGAGCTAGGTGGACTGAGGTACTGTAATTCGTACTGCGCCACTTGCCAGCTTTATGTTCTTGGGCAAGTGACTTAGCAATCAGCACCTCAGTTTCCTCATCTATGTAATGGGGAATAATCATACTATTTCACAGGGTTACTCCGAGGATTGCCTGAGTGAAGGGAAGCAAAGTTCCTGGCACACTGCAGGTGCCCAGTAAATGCTCCTCAATTCCCCTTCCCTACTGGGGAAAAGGGTTTTCCTCCAGCATTCGTCCAGAAGATAAGATGGTGCCCAGAGACCCAGGAAGGAATAGCAGCTTCTCCAGGCCCCACATTGGCTGCTTAACATGTGTTCATTTAATTCTTCATTCATCATTCACTTATTTATCAATGTTTTCATTCAACAAAGACTAACTGAACATCTCCTGTGTGCTAAGCACTGCCTTGACTGCTCAAGAGGAATCGGACATGAAACCCTGCTGCCACCAATACAGAAAGGGCAGTCCCCAGGGGTTAGGCGCTGCTCTGTGTGGAGACAGGGATGGAGCAAAGGCCACTCCCTTAACCCCCCCCCCCCATAATTGCATAGGAGTTGCTTGTGTAGAAGACAGACAGGGGGGTAGGAAGCATGGTGGAAGGAGCACTTGGGGCCTAAAGTAGGAACATTTGTGACTCAGTGATTCTGGCCTGGGGAAGGATTCGCTGTAGGAATCCATTACAAGTGCAAAAACCTCCTGGAAGTAATCACTGACTTTCTATTAAGTCAGTTATAAAAGGTCTCAAAGGAATTAAGAAATGGGAGGCAGTAGAGGTTTCTTCTGATATTTTCAGACATATCCCAAATTCAGTTCCCTTTGTAAACAGTATTGTGAGCTGCATTCTTAGCTCTGCCGGGCTAAGGCACTGTCTTGCTGTGGGGCTGCATTAGAAAGCAGTGTGACACCTCTTCCCTCCTAGGCCACCAAGTGTTTTCCCCTCGGGGTATAAATTTCTGGAGGATATGGACAGAGAGGGACATGGTGAGAGCAGAGGACACAGAATGTCAGTCTGCAGCAAAGAAGACTTGGGGCTGGGGATGAATTCCTGTTTCAGATATCAGCAGAGGTGCAGATGGCAAGGGGGAAGTGGGATGACTGTGCTTGGGATACTAAAGGGTGGATGCCTTGGAAATTCATGGCCATATCCCTAGTGCTTAGCACGGGGGTCCAGTGTGAACAGTCAATACAGCTTTGCTGGGAAATTCTCCTCCTGGGGATGGTTGCAGGGATTAGTTGAGTTATTCCTGGTAAAGCATTTGGGACAGGCACAGAGTGAGCACGGTGTGAAGCCTCTCCTGAGAGCACTTGGCCGTGGTGATGCCCCACACCTCGCACTTTCAGCTGCCCTTGACCAGCCTCACCCTAATGCTGCTTTTGTAACAAGAGACTTTGGCACATCTTGGCCACAGCAGGCCCCCAATTATCCACACCCCAGCCCCCAACTTCCTACACTCTGTTTTGTTACTCATTTTTAATAGATGAGGAAACCCAGAATGGTTAAGTAACTGTCTTAACCCAGTTTATAGCAAACTAGGCTTACTATCTAGGATTCCTAACTCCCAGTCTATTAATCTTTTAGTGAACTTGACATCTAAAAATTAAGAAAGGAATGAGATACTCCCGCACACAGAGCAAAACAGCATATCTTGAATTTCATTCCTGTCTCCAACTAACACTCAGAACGCTTGTGATCAGTAATTCATTCCAACAGCTCTGATTTGTCCAAGTGTGGCTCAACATATATTAATAGTGGCAAGCATATAGGGTCTGCAGTCTCCCGGGAGAAGCATTTCTTTAGAAGTTCTGTATGACTGAAGTGTAGCACATGCTCCCCCTGACTGGTGCCTGGAATTAGGGATTCCAGTTTCACGTCCCCTTCTGTACCTCCCAAAGGGCACATCAAGGGCAGGCTGGGGTTGGGAGATCCACGTGTCAGATAGAAGGAAGATGGCCTCAGTGGCTCCCTGGAGGGAGTGTTGAGGAGGGCTGGCTCACATGCTGGAATTCCCAAAGAAAAACAAACAAAAAAATCTATCATCACATTGGTGTAGAGTTGTTGCTTCTCTAGAATTGGATTTCCTGGTGCCTGTCTCCTCCTGCTACAGTGCACAGTGTCCCCACGAGTGAGAAATCCAAATGCCAAAAGAAGATATAGGGATAAACTTGGGAAATAACTTTGGCATTCAAGCTGGTCCCCTAAGTAGCTAACCTTAGCCTACCTTTGCAATCTCACCTTCATGACTGTCCTTGGGTAGGTGTCTTGTGTTCTAGCCAAAGCAAACTGGTCTTTCCATCTGTGACCCCTGTCTAAGAGCTCAAGCAGGTCTCTTTCCCTGGAATATCTTCCCTGGAATGGACCCCCCCCTCCCCATATGTGTTCCTACCTGGCCTTCAAGTTGAAGCTCAATTGCTGCCTCCTGACCACCTCCCTGCTCTGTGGGGGTGATGCTCCTTTTTCTGGCCCCACAAGGGCCAACAAATACTGTTATATATATTATTATTCATCCAACAAATATTTATTGAATTCCTCCCATGAGCCAGGTATTAGTCTAGGTCAGTGTTTTTCAACTTAATATTTTTTTTATCTCACGATACACTGAAACCTATAGTTAAACTTCCGTGGCACACTTAAATTATGATGATCCAAAAAAGAGTAAAAAAAGAATATACTTAACTGTGCTTTGAACTTCTTTCCAAAATAATTTAATTAATGATCTTTAAAAAGTTTTTGCAATAAACCTGAGATCCTCTCATGGCAGCACACCAGCTGAAAATCACTGGTCTAGTTACCCAGAGTACATCAACGAACAAATAAAGATCCCTGACACTTTGGAGAGTTTACATTCTGGGCTCTCTCTTAATTTATTGCTACTTCTGGGCGCATCTTGTCCTACTGCCGGACGTTATGCTACTCAGGGTCAGATTGGTCTGTGTCTGCCACTTCTGTGTCCGTATGCTGTGACTTATTGCCCTTGGTATGAGGACACCAGTGCTGAGCATTTTCTCCTAGGTCTTCTCCGGATCCAACCTCACCTCGCCTCATTTCCCTGCTCGTGTTCTCTCTTCCATCTTCCTTTTGGTCTCTGTGCCTTTGCATGTGTTTTCTTTCTGCATGAAATGCTTTCCTTGCTGCTCTCCACATAATCACCTTCAAATCTGAGCATCAGCATTAGTTCCCTCAGCCCTTTCATGGTATCAGAACTGTTGTATCATTTATGTCAGTTGCCTGTTTGCACGTGTCTATTGTTATTTCGCTAACATCTGTCTCCCCATCCAGATGTTAAGTAACTCAAGATGGTGTCTACCATTTGCAGCCCCAGCACATAGTACGGAGTCAATAAGTATTTGATGGCTGAATGAATGAATGAATCAATGAATTTTGCTTATTATCAAATAGACCAGATTATCTATGACAGGTTCAAATCTGAAATTCTGTTTCTTGTCTATATATTTTTGGTTGTTGTTAGGCATCCTGTCCTAATTTGAATTTCAGAAAGTACAGCCCTACAACCATAGCAATATTTTATGCACATTCAAGATGCTCAATCTGTTTTGGTGATTGCTCATTGAATCAATGAATCCAAAGTTTGGTGGAGTGGGGTGAGTAACACGCATTACAGGGAATTTTATTACAGCCAAAGTGGTGGTGGTTTCTCCTCATGTACACATTTACACATTTCAGAAAGGCTCATCAAAGGCGGTCTTGGCCTGCTGGAGGTCTGTTTATGTTGTGTCAGTAAGTGATAAGGCAGATCTTCCTGAAATTGTCACTCAAGCATACAAAGTTTTACCCAAGGATCTTGCAGTATAGAAGACTAGTCAAAATGGAATGTGTGGTTTTCTTTTAAGTGGGAGAAAAAGCAACATTGGTAGGCAATTCTTCCCTTTCACTATTTGCCCACTTAAAAAAAAAAAGCATTGGTGATACCTCAAGTTAAATGAATGAAGAAAAACAGTTGTCAGTTTACAAAGCACATCCACGTGTATCAGTTTATTTTATTACTGTAATCATACGGTGAGAATGATATCATTATTCCCATTTCTTACAGGTGAGGACACTGAGGCTCAGAATGGGATGTCCAGGGACATGTGGTTGTCATATCAGCCAGATTTGGTTAGGTTACACTTAAGTAATAAGAATTCCAAAATATCTGTATGCAATGAAAATTTCTTTCTTCTTGCTCATGCTATTTGTCTGTTTTGAGTTTGCCAGGGATCTCTGTACCATGCTTACTTACTTGGGGACCCAAGTAGCCACTATCTCAAGTGTCATGGTCATTGTGATACAGTGAAAGGGAGAACTGTGGAGAATTTCCCACTGGGAATTTAATGCCTTTGCCTGGAAGTGATACCCACCACGTCTGCTTGCAACTCCTTGGTCATGATGAGTCACATGACTTTACCTAGCCACAAGGGGACCACAGAGTGAACTGTCACCAAGTGAATTGAAGTGTGCAAGGCCAATTTGTAATTTTGTCCAGCTATATAAAAGCTTCAGTGTTATGATTCTCCACATTCTCATGGTGATGTTTGATTAAGACCCCAAATCTTACTTAAATTGACCCTTGGCATCCCTGTCCCTAGGACCATGGGCACTGCTTCCTGCAGTCTTTCTCCTAAAATTCAACCTTTGTATACAGCCAGGGCAATCTTTATAAAACACCAAGATGGCCATATTAAGATTGTTTAAGTGTTTTCTGTTTCCTCAAGAAAAATAATACAAAAAAAATGCTTGATCATCGCGCTCTGCCTGTGTTTTCTCTCTTAAACCCCCCTTTGCTGTTATCCACCTGCTTGCTCTCACGTCTTCTTCTTGCCCTTTTATACCCTGCTGTCTATCACAGGGAAGTGCATCTTTGGGTTGTTTGCTCTTTGGCTTCCAGGTTGGTTTGATCAATGGGCACGAGAATGACTTCTGCCAGTCTGACTAAATGGTAAGAGGAAAGGATTGTCCAGAGGATTTCTTCCCTCCTGTCTGGTTCGGGTGACATCTCCAGCATTAAACAATTGTGATATTTGGTAGGTTTATTTACATGGACCCAAATTAAACTATGATTCCTTTGAATATTATGGCTCTTGTATTTTAACTAAAGTTGACCCATATCTTGTTGCAGGAAGCATGTAAAAGATCCATCTTCCAGGTAGCTGCTCCTCCTACATGATGTGAATACCTACAACTACCTGGCTCTTAGACTCCTTGGACCCATACTCCACCTCTGGATACCTTTCTCAGATTCTGTTTAATTTGATAAATAGTTTAGATCTCTCAGTCTGCCCTCTGGAATCTCATTGTGCATGCCTTATAGATTTCAATAAAGCCAAAGATCCAAGATCTGAGGTCTGAGATCTAAGATGGTTCTTCCACAATCTTGGTCTCTCGGGAGCCATCCAGCCTCCTGTTAGGAGAGGAGAAACAGACACTCAAATGTACAATGCTGTTTCATACCTGTATATACCTGTGATCCTCTTCTTCTTTCTCTGCCTGGTGTACCTCTATTTGTTATTCAAGACTTAGATCAAATGTCACATTTTCTTGGCAGCCTTCCCTGAGTTGGGCTGAAAATTTGGTAAAGTTTGCAAGTTTCTCTGGGATGTTATGAACATCAGATGATCCTGTAGTTGATGGTTTACTTGACTGTATTTCCCAATAGGCTTTGTGCTTCTTGGAGGAACTGTGCCATGGTTATTTCTTCATTCTCACTTCCATTCATGGAGCCTGAAGGCAAATAAGTACTAATTGAAAAAAGAAAAATGACTTAAATGTGGTTGAGAGTTAGGCCTGGGAAAAAGCTGAGGTCAAGAATGATTATGCCTTCTCTACTCATTCAAATCTAACTGTGGTTCCAATACAGTGTCTGATTTTGAGAAACTGAACTTGTGAAGCATGTCAGGTTGATTTATCTGCAAATTGTATTCTAGGCTGGTTGAGCCATATTAAGCTATTGGTTAAGGTGTTCAAGATTTACCATTTAAGTCCTGATGAAAGCCTACCAAGTACAACAACTATTTTTTTGACTAATTCATACAAAACGTTTTGCTCCTGGCAATCGTAGATCAACAAAACTAACCACATCTCAAGACCATTCGGTATAAATAAATTTGAGTAAAATCTATCCTGGCAGTTCTCCCAAGGGTTAGTTGTATCTTTTTTGTTGCTTTTGGAAAGTTGAATAAATTACTATTTTTCCTTTCTGCCATAGCTCTAAACTTTGACAGGTCATTGTTTATGATCTGGCAGGTCTCTTTGGTAATATACCTGTAGAATGATTAATTATGAAGATTTAAAATATGAACTTGCAGTGCATGGGGAGCAGTCATTTTTTTGTGCATTTTTTCATTACACTCCATCTCTTTGGTTAGCATCCTAACCAGAAAGGAGCAGCTCTTAGAAAAACAATGGACTCCTGTCCTAGGCGCTCTGGCGTAGGCATTTCAAGAGGCTCCTGTGTGACTTAAGTGGGACACTATGGTTACAGTGACGTTAGACCTTCTTATGGGGGCACATCCGAAAACTGAATGTGTTCAGAGAACCAGGCCTTCTCTTCTGAACCCCAGATTTAACACAGGACCATTCATGGTGCTCATGGCATTCTGGACCTTTTCAGGGTTGGTAAAGTAGGAGAAGGAATTGGTCTTGGAGTCAGAACACATGTCCAAATCCCATTCCTGATTTTGTGCTTGTTCCAAGATTCCTCATGAAGAGGCATTTTTGCTCTGCTGCTGGCCAACAGCATTTCACTCCGGGTAACTAGGCTGAGAATGCCAGCAGGAGGGAATGATTTTTAAGGGATGTACAAATTCACATAGCACACCACACTGGAAACATTACCATGATCCTGTGTGATCCTGGCAAAGTTGTTTAAGTTCTTTGAGCCTTGCTTTCCTCATTTATTAAAAGGAAAAAAAAATAGCATTTACTTACAGGGAGTGACAGGATTGAAGGTAATAGCATTTGTGAAGTGGCCGTAATGGCTGTCATTGGTGTTCATTTCCTTCTGCAGTCTCCTGATGTTCAGAGTAGAAGAGACTGATTTAGTAACTTTCCTTCTCTTTCTTGCATCCCCTAATACACATGAAGAAGCCATTCATGAAAGGGACAAGCATGTCTACATCAATGTCAACACCTAGTATGTGCATCTGGATGAGATGCTGTGCTTTGTCTCTAAAGGCTGACATATTTTGGTTAGGCGTTAGTCCTTACACTGAATTTTAGATGATTGAAATGTGGCTGACATTGGGAAACTTAAAAAAATTGATTTTATTTTTTTCCATGTATTATTGGCATTGTGGTTCTGATTTTCACTAACTACCAAAGTTAGAGATTTCATGGTTTTACTCCAAAGACTCTTTCAAAGATATTTCTGGTTAGCCAAACCAGTGACTACAGGGAATATCCCAAAGGTTACTTTTCCCTCATGAGATTGTAAGGTAGGTTTATATAAGGCATATCCATCTAAATGAGTCTAAGTCTTCCAGGTGTAACAACCCATCATGGCTTTGGTCATTCCTGAAATTTTTTTTTCCTGGAATTTTCTTCCTTCACTGTGAATCAAAAACTTAAAGTGCAAAGAAAAGAAAAATAATAACTTAAGTTCTCGACACATCAAAAATGTCTCAATACTTCTTAAATAGCAAGAAAAAAGTAAGGTAATTTCTTTCTTTGCTCAGCTTTAATCTAAACATATTGCTTTCACATCAGAAGGATTTGGACATTATTACATGAAACGCTTTTTTTGGAAAAAAAATTGTCATGTCCTTCCTCTAAAGAAATAAAAAATCCAAATAGCAATGGATATATCAAAACCAAAATGAAGTAATTTAAATAAGCATCTTAACAATGAACATGTAGCATGTCTGATTTAACCACAGAATGTTTGCCATCCAAATACATCAAAACTGGAAGATGAACTAGCCGTAAGTAACTTCAGCATTCCTCTAGACTTTCAACATGATACTATATTTATTCAGATATTGTTACTATGCAATTCCAATTGTCTTGATTTTGACAGCAATATAAACATGGTTGGATAAAATCTCCAAGCAAATAACATATTGTGGGTGAATCCACATTCTAGGCATGAAGTCTATGTAATAACACTGGCAATCCAATCTTCTTCTATTTTCTCTCCCTCCTTTCCTCCTGCCCTTTTTCTTCTCTCTCTCTCTCATTTTTGGTGACTGGTGCCAGAAAGCTGCACGACATGCCTGAGGAAAGATTTCTCACCCACTCACTCATTGCTAGCACTGATTTCCTCAGCTGTGATAATTTCACTCATATCAGATTGTCATGAAAACTATCTAAAACTTGGAAATAAACAAAAATACTGCATATTCTGTCAGCATCATGCTGGGCTTGACTCTTTATTGACTGGGCTATCCTACAGCTCTGTAGGGACAGAAGATAATTTACAGATTATTGGACATTGGCCAGTTTTGTGTCTAACATAGAAATCTATTCAGTTGCCTATAGGTACCTAGCTTCTCAAATACTCTTTAGACTGGTCCGAATATCTTACTAGTTTCCTAATTAATTAGTTGAATAAAGTCTTTGGCACATGCTCATTTTATATTTGCTAGAGGCTGAAAATCATACCTGAATACTATATGATATTTTGCTTATCTTTTTTTTTTTATATTTTTTCATTTTTTATTTTTGTAAGACAGAATTTATTCACAGAAAAGAAAGAAAAGAATACAGAAAACATTAAGGCATCTGTTAGAGGGAGAAAATTCTAGTGGGGAGAGAGAAGCTCTCTCCGTTTCTCTCCCAGTCTTTCCC
>CAUYON010085138.1:0-25568 GCA_963573935.1 Arctocebus calabarensis
GCAACAGGATAGAGGTAGAGAGTCACTTAATAACGAAAAAAGTAAATTCACAAGTAAGATATCACAGTCCAAAATGTGTAATCACCTATGAACACAGTGTGGTGAATTCTTTTTTTTTTTATTATTAAATCATAGCTGCGGTGTACATTAGTGCAATCAAGGGGTACAATGTGCTGGCTTCATATACAATCTGAAATGTTTTCATCAAACTGTTTAATATACCCTTCATGGCATTTTATTAGTTATTATATGAAGACATTTCTATTCTGCATTTATTAAGATTTCCCTGTACCCTTCTAAGATGCACCATAGGTGTGGCCTCACCAATTACCCTCCCTCCACCCCAACCTCCCCCCTCCCCTCCCTTCCCACGAATTCTTATAATTTGATGCTGTCTTAGCATCCATTTCACATAGAAGTTAAACTTTCTCAGACCAGAAGAAGGGCTCAGTCACCCTTGACACAGTTTCCAATTCTACACTACACCCAATGGCTACACTCAATGGCTCGAGCCCATAGCCAGAGATAAGAACTTCGAGGCATCTTTCCTGATTAGCAGACTGGACTCCCTACTTTCCAATCACTTTTTTTTTAAAAGAAAGCATCCAAAGCATTTGCTCATGAACTTAAAGTGATCCACATCCATTTTCTTATATGTACTACTAGTTTCCACATGCTTTTTCTCTCTTTGCCTGACTCTATTCCTGTCTCACAAGATATATGCATCATACCTTCCTTGCCCAAGATCTGTAGGCAAAAATCTTTGAACTTGTTTTCTATTAATTTGTGTCTTCCATCTGAAGAACTAGGGGTTACCTCAGGGTGAATTTTCCTCAGGATGTCTGGTTGAATGGGGGGTCAGGCTCTCAGCACCAAAGTGATGGATGATCATGCAGGCGTAAACTGGTCATGTGTCAGAGAATAGCCACAAGGGCATTGTCTTTCAGTATAAACAAACTTCCCATTTGAGGGACCCTCTAATCATAGGTTGGACAACTAGGCATAAGGTCTTCCACCAGGTAAAGGAAGTATCCCCTTGAAAGAGACACTGTAAACACCTATGTCCAGCTCACCTTTGTTTTTCACCAGAGCAGGACTACTTTGCTTTGGCACTGGAACCCCAATTTAGCAGAGGACTCTTAAAACACATGCTCAATTTTTTTAAAAACAAAAATTGACAGGTCGATGATGAAAAATTGATAAACCCATTATTAGAGTGGGAGATTTGAAGACATCCTTCTCAGTAACTAATAGGTTAAGCAGAAAAATATCAGTAAGGATATAAAATATTTAGATAGCATAATTTATAAGCTAGACACAATAGACACATATAGACAATTACAATGAACAAAGAATATACATTCTTTTCAACCACATATGGAACATACACAAAAAGTGACCACATGTTAGTTTCAACAAATTTCAAAGATTGATATTATATCGCCTTCTGGAATTATAATAAAATTCGGTTATAAATCAATCTATAAATATGACTAAGAAAAATCCATATGTATGAATAGTTAATACACAATATTAGTTAACTTACGGGTATGAAAAGTCATAATGAAACTTAGATCAGGAACTAAAAGATAATAAAATTACTACATATCAAAACTTGTGGGATGAGCTAAGGTCACATTAAGAGGGAAATGAATGGACTTAAAAGCTCTCACACTGGAAGGAAGACTCAGAATTAATTGGTTAAACATTTAATTTAAGAAATTAGAGAAAGGATATTATAATAGTCTTCCTCCTAAGAAAGCAGAAGGGATGAAAAACTAAATACATGTGTAAAAGTGAATGAAATCTAAAACAAATATATAAAATATAATAGCACTAACTAAACCAAGAGTTATTTCGTTGAAATGACAAAATAGAAACACTTCTAGCAAGATTAACCAAAGGGAAAAGACTGGTAGCACTATCTTTCAGAAAAAGTGAGAAATAATTACAGATGATGTGGAGATTAAAAAGACAATAAGCTAATATGAAGAACGTCATATCAACACATTTGACAACTTGGATTTCAAAATGTGGCTCGGTGCCTGTGGTTCTACGGGCTAAGGCGCCAGCCACGTACAGCTGAGCTGGTGGGTTCGAATCCAGCCTGGGCCCACCAAACAACAATGGTACCTGCAACCAAAAAAAAAAAAATGGCAGGGCATTGTGGTGGGCACCTGTAGTCCCAGCTTCTTGGGAGGCAGAGGCAGGAGACTCGCTTGAGCCCAGGAATTGGAGGTTGCTGTGAGCTGTGATACCACAGCTCTCTATCCAGGGTGACGGCTTGAGGCTCTGTCTCAAAAGAAAAAAAAAAGTATACATTATTAGAGAAACATAGTTTACTAAAAGTGACTTAACAATTCAAAAAATCACCAACATCATACTTTGAAGAACTTGGAAAAATAATTCTTTGTTTATCTATGGAACCAGAAAAAAAAAACATATAAACAAGGCAATTCTTAGTAATGAAAACAAATCCAGAAGAAGATTTGTGAAGAGATCTTTGAAGAAGATCCACTCCACCAGATTTCACTTTATATTACAAGTCCACAGTGATCAAAAGAACATGGCCCCAAAATAGAATAGAATAGAATTGGCACAAAAATAGAGACACAGACATGTGGAACAGAATAGAAAACCTAGAGATGAAACCAGCCTCTTATTGCCACCTGATCTTTGATAAACCAAACAAAAGCATACAGTGGGGAAAGTTTTCCCCTATTAATAAATAATGCTGAGAAAACTGGATAAACACATCTAAAAGACAAACTGGACCCACACCTTTCATCACTTACAAAAATGGACTCATGATGGATAAAAGATTTAAATCTAAGACATGAAACAATAAAAATCTTAGAAGGAAGCATGGGAAAACCTCCCTTGATGATATGGGGAAAGATTTGATGAAGAAGACTTCATAAAAGAGAATACTTTTATGCTGTTGATGGGAATGCCATCCTGAAATATCATCTAAATCCAATAAGAATAGCCCACATCACAAAGTCCTAAAGCTACAGATGCTTTCATGGTTGTGGAGAGATGGGAACACTTTTACACTGTTGGTGGGAATTGCAAACTAATACACCTCTTTGGAAAGAAGTATGGAGAATCCTCAAAGAACTCAGAATAGACCTTCTGTTTGATCCCTCAATCCCATTACTTGGCATCTACCCAGAAGAAACAAAATCATTTTATCATAAGAACATTTGCACTAAATTGTTTATCACAGCTCAATTTATAATTACCAATATGGAAATGACCCGACTGCCCATCAACCCATGAATGGTTTGATAAACTGTAGTATACGTAACTATGGAATACTATTCAGCCATAAAAAGATGGAGACTTTACATTTTTGTATTAGCCTGGATAGAGTTATGGAACATTCTCTTTAGTACAATATCACAAGAATGGAAAAGCAAGAATCCAACGTACTCACAATAGTAATACGTGGCCAGTAGATGAACTAATACACAACCATACAAGAGGAAAACTCAATTTAAGTCATGCTGGTGGGGGTGAGAGGTGAAGAGAGAGAGGGATTAGTGTGGTCCCAACTAATGGACACAATGTAAGGGTATATGCCACACCTCCTGGCTGTGGGACACAAGTACAATAGGGTCCTTACCTAATAAATGCAAACATTATAACCAAACTGTTTTTACCTTCTTATTAATTTGAAATTTTTTAAAAATTCAAAAACTCTTGTATTCAGGCTCGGCACCTGTGGTTCAAGTGCTCAGGTGCCAGTCACATACACCTGAGCTGGCGGGTTAGAATCCAGCCCGGGCCCACCAAACAACAATGACGGCTGCAACCAAAACATAGCCAGGCATTGTAGCCGGCGCCTGTAGTTCCAGCTACTTGGGAGGTGGAGGCAGGAGAATCGCTTGAGCTCACGAGTTGGAGGTTGCTGTGAGCTGTGATGCCACAGCACTCTACCCAGGATGACAGTTTGAGGCTCTGTCTCAAAAAAAAAAAAAATTCCTGTAACCATAAAAAAAAAGAATGAGTACTTAAAGTTCTTCCCACAAAGAAAACACAGTTCCACAATGCTACACAGGCTAGTTCTACCAATCATTTAATGAAAACATTGTTCCAATATTAGCTAAACTCTTCCATAGAAAAGGAAATGAGTAGCACATCCCAAGTTATTTTGATAACATAACCTGACCAGGAATATATACTAAAGGAATGTTACAAGTCAGTATTATTTATTTAGATGTAATTTTTTTTTTTAAGAGATAGAGTCTCATTTTGTCACCCTTGGTAGAGTGCCGTGGCTTTACAGCTCACAGCAACCTCCAGCTCTTGGGCTTAGGTGATTCTCTTGCCTCAGCCTCCCAAGTAGCTGGGATCACGGGCGCCTGCCACAATGCCTGGCTATTTTTTTGTTGCAGTTTGGCAGGGGCCGGGTTTGATCCTACCACCCTTGGTATCAGGGGCCGGTGCCCTATTCTCTGAGCCACAGGCACCACCCAGATGTAAAAATTCTAAAGAAAACACTTTAATACTAAGCAAACTATGTTCAGCAATGTATAAACAGAATGAAGATTTACCAAGTTCAGTTTAATCCTGAATGCAAAGTTTGTTTAGAGAATTAACATAACTCATATTTTTAACAGATTAAAGGAGAAAACAAAAACATATGATAATCTTAATAATATGGGAAGCATATCAATAATATCTAACATTCATTTTTTTTTATTTTAAAAAGCAGACTGTTAGCTACCTAGGAATTGAAGGTATTTTCTTATACCTAACAAAGGGCATCATATCAATAACTATAACAGACATCCTACTTACCAGGGAAGGGCTGAAAATATTTCAAGATCAGAAACAAAGGCCAAGAGCAGTGGCTCACACGTGTAATCCTAGCACTCTGGAAAGCCGAGGCAGAATTCCTTGAGTTCAGGAGTTTGAGACCAGCTTGAGCAAGAGCAAGACCCTATCTCTACTAAAAATAGAAAACCTATTGAATTTCCTTTTGTTGGTTTTCCACTTTCCCTTCATTTCCCTTCATCATTTTTGCCATCCATACCCTAAATTCTCTTTCTGTCATTCCCATGATTTCTTTATAGATGGGCTCTTCTGTGGTAGTTATGTTGTAATCCCTTGGGAGGGTTGATGTGCTCTAATTTTTCATGTTGCCAGAAGTTTTTGTTGGTTTCCCCTCATGTGTGGTTTCTTCTTTATTTCCTTTCCCTATTTACTTCTCTTGTTTCCTCCTTCCTCTTAATCGTCTTTATCTCTCCAGGTTGATGTTGAAATGGACCTTTGGTACAAGGATGAAATGAAGAGAAAAAAAAAAAAAAAGAAGAGTGCCAAAAGGAGAAGTAATAATAATAATAGGCTCGGTGGCCCACACCAGCAATCCCCGTGCTCTGGGAGGCCAGGGTGCAATGATTGCCCAAGGTCAAGAGAGCTAAAAGTAGTCCTTCTATTTGATCCCACAATCCCATTACTAGGTATTTACCCAGAAGAAAAAAAATATCATTTTATCATAAAGACATTTGCCCTTAAATGTTTATAGCAGCTCCAGTCACAATCTCAAAGATGTGGAAGCAACCCAAGTACCCTTAACCCATGAATGGATTAATAAACTGTGGTATATGTTCACCATGGAATACTATTCAGCCATAAAGAAAGGTGAAGACTTTGCTTCTTTGTATTTACCTGGATAAATTTGAAGAACATTCTCCTTAGTAAAGTATCTCAGGAATGGAAAAGCAAGCATTCCATGTACTCAATACCACATTGAAACTAGTAGATTAAAAACTACAGAACCACATGAGAGAAAAACACAATTGAATTCAAGAAGAGGGGAGGAAGAAGGGGGTTCAGTAAGCTCCCACCCAACAGGTATAACAGGGTTATATGGCATACCTCCTGGGTGAAGGACTAAACTACAAGGCAGACTTCACCTTACAACTGCAAAGATGCAACCTAATGGTATCACTCTCATATTAATCTAAAGTTTAAAAAAGAATACTATGTAATACCAACAATAAAAATAAAAGTAGAAAAATTACACAGGTGTGTGGCTGTAGTCCTAGCTACTTGGGAGGCTGAGGTAGGAAGATTGCTTGAACCCAGGAGTCTGAGGTTGCTGTGAGTTAGGCTGATGCCATGACATTCTAGTCTGGGGCAACAGCGTGAAACGCTGTCTCCAAAAATCAAAAATAATAAAAAAAGACCACTTCCCAGGTACAGTCTCTTTCTGGGAACTCCTGGCAATCAAGGCTACCTTTGAGGCATGAATTTTTCTGCACCTATAATAATACAGCACAGCCTATGCATCACAATGCTGTTGAAGGAAGCTCAGTTTGCCAGATAAACTGTCATTGTTCTAGAAAAGGTAGAAGAATTTTCACGTCTGTTATGTCCCATTGAGTAGATACTCAGTCATGTAAGTGTGGGTGCATCCAAGGCTCCCCCTTGAAAGGTCCTCCGGCCTATCTTTCATCTCATTTGACTTGAGTGCATCTGACTGAAGCCAGTGAAATGGACAACAGGCAAATTTTTCTATGCAGGAACACTGGCTGAGGGGCCAGAATATTCTAATGGAGGTTGTATGGAAAGGTCACTGCTAACTATACACTGGCATTATGTCCTGGTAGGATCACTGATTCTGCCACAGTGGTCCTATTTAAATCTCTGATCCAAGAATGCAGGGACTTATGGTAGCCTATATGTTTCATAATGTCAGCTATCACCATAGAACTTGTTCTCTGATCAAATATGTATCTGGAATGCCCAGCAGATTAGTGTACCCATTACCAACCCTCAAACACACTCTTGACACTATTGCTGTGAGATTGATCACAAACCTACTCCATATTCACGATACTATCTTGGGTATAGAGTATACCCTTACCAGAAGGCCATTGCAATTGGTAGCACAGCATAATGAGTAAGGAAATGGGCCTTACATCCAGATAGCATTTGCTTGAATCTCAGCTCTCTTCTTCATTAGCTGTGATCTGATATGAGCCACTTAACCTTTGGAAACCCAGTTTCCTATGAATATACTGGAAACCTTTGAATTGTCCATTTTACATGTGTGACTTGTATTTTATATACATTACATCTCAATAAAAGTACATCTCCATAAAAATGGCATATAAAGTAAATGCCACCTTTGCAATCATCTGTGCCTACCTTCTTCCTCTTTTGGTTGGAAGTCTGATATCTGTTATTCCAGATCATTTAAATGAATTTTCATACATACCTGTACATATGCAACCAGATGAATTTACTTTGTTCTATGGCAACATTGTGTATTTATTCTGCAACTTGCTTTCTTAGTCTACCAATGGGACTCAGAATTCCTTTCATATCAGGGCACATGGCTCTCATTCATTTTAGCTGCTGGATTATAGTTCAGTGTGTTGTGGAAGATGATGGATGAATGGTAGTTTATTCAGCGTTTTTCTATTGAGGCACGTTTAGGTTGTGTTCACATTGTGTTATAAACAATGTTTCAGGAAATATCTGTATACATACCTATCTGAGCACATTGGCAGATAGGTTTCTAGGAAAAATACAATATTGACAAAGAGCTTTCTGTATTGAAGAGTAAAGTACATTTAATTTTTATTTTGATTCTGCCAAATTGTCCTCCAAAAGGGTATCCCAGATTACATACAAGTCAATAGCTTATATGACTAAAAATTTCTTTTTTAAAAAATTATTTTTGGGGATTCATTGAGGGTACAAAGAACCAGGTCTCATTGATTGCATTTTTTAGGTAAAGTCCCTCTTATAATTGTCTCCTACCCTCCAAAGTTGTGTCACACACCATGAAAATACAAATTTCTTCTTACCTATTTCCCATATTTTAGTTATTTGTCTTCTAATTATTGAGGTTTGAGAGTTCTTGATATATCCTGGACAAAAGTAATTTCTCACATTATTATTTATTTACAAGGGGTTTTTTTTCCAGTCATTGTTTGAAGAATGGTTTTTATTTATTTTTATTTTTCTTGAGACAGGGCCTCAAGCTGTCACCCTGGATAGAGTGCTATGGCATCACAGCTCACAGCAACCTCCAATTCCTGGGCTCAAGCGAGTCTCCTGCCTCTGCCTTCCAAGTAGTTGGGACTACAGGCGCCCGCCACGGCGCCCGCCACAACGCCCGGCCAATTTTTTGGTTGCAGCCATCATTGTTGTTTGGCAGGCCCAGGCTGGATTTGAACCCGCCAGCTCAAGTGTACGTGGCTGACACCTTAGCCTGTTGAGCCACAGGTACCGGAGCCTGAAGAATGGTTTTTAAAGAGCAGAATTTTAAATTTCAATGAAGATTTTAATTTGTTAAATTATTCTGTTATGGATCGTGCTTTTGATGTTATAGCCCCAAACTCTGCCTAACTCAAGGTGACAAAAAATTTTCTCCTATGTTTTCTTTTAGAAATCTTACAGATTAAGATTTTACATTTAGGTTTGTAATCTACTTCAGTTAATTTTTGCATATGTTTTAAGGTAGGAATTGCAGTTCATGTTCTTGCATATGAATAGCTGATTATTTCAGCACCATTTGTTGAAAAGACTATTCTTTCGGGTGGCGCCTGTGGTGCAGTGAGTAGGGCACCGGCCCCATCTACTGAGGGTGGCAGGTTCAAACCCGGCCCAGCCAAACTGCAACAACAACAAAAACTAGCCGGGCATTGTGGCGGGTGCCTGTAGTCCCAGCTACTCGGGAGGCTGAGACAAGAGAATCGCCTAAGCCCAGGAATTGGAGGTTGCTGTGAACTGTGACACCAGGGAACTCTAGCAAGGGCAACAAAGTAACTCTCTGTCTCTAAAAAAAAAAAAGAAAGAAAGAAAGAAAGAAAAGAAAAGACTACTCTTTCTCCACTACATTGCCTTAGTACCTTTGTTAAAAAAAAAAAAAAAAGTTATCTATATACTATGTATAAATGTGTAGTTTTTTTTTTTTTTTTAAATCTGGGCTCTATATTCTGTTCCATTGATCTATTTATCTCATGCCAATATCATACTGTTTTGATTACTGTAGATTAATAAGTGTTGAAATCAGTTAGGGTTAGCCCACCACTTTTTTCCTTTTCAAAGTTGTCCAGCTGTTCTAGGTCTTTTAGGCCTGTTAGACCTTGTTTGTTGTTGTTAAAGAGACAGGGTCTTGTATCATTCAGACTGATCTCAGACTCCTAGCTTCACATGATTCTCCTACCTCAGCCTATCAAGTAAGGACTACAGGCATGCATCATCACACCTGTCTTATTCTATATGAATTTTAGAATTAGCTTCTTGTCAGCTTCTACAAAAAAGCAAGCTTGGATTTTGGGGACAGAATCTATGTTGTCCAGGCTAGAGTGCCATGGCGTCAGCACCGCTGTCACAGTCACCTCACAACCCTGGGCTCAAGCAATCCTCTTGTCTTAGCCTCCTAAGTAGCTGGAACTACGGGTGCCTGCCATGACCCTTGGCTAATTTTTTTCTCTATTTTTAGTAGAGACTGGGTCTCCCTCTTGCTTAGGCTGGTGTCCAACTCCTGAGCGCAAGTGATTCTCCCACCTTGGTCTCCCAGAATGCTGGAATTATAAGTGTAAGCTACCTTGCCTGGTCGATTGCTGGGAGTTTGATTGGAACTGCATTTAATCTATAGGTCAGTTTGAGAAGGCTTGACACTGTAACAATATTTAGACTTCAGACCAAGGAAAAAAAAGGATATTCCTCCATTTATTTAATCTTTATTTTCTTTCTTTTTTTTTATTGTTGACTCATAGCTGAGTACAATAGTGCAATCAAGGGGTACAATGTTCTGGTTCATATACAATCTGAAACATTTTCATCAAACTGTTTGACATAGCCATCATGTCATTTTCTTAGTTATTGTATGAAGACATTGTATTCTGCATTTAGTATGCATCTTAGATGGGTCCAGGCGAAACATATGTATCTTTATTTTCTATCCACGTTTTGTAGTTATCACTGCACGAGTCTTTCATATCTTTTGTCAGATTCATCTTTAAGCATTTCTTTTCTTGTGTGTAACTATAAATGCTATATTTTAGAATATCATCTACTGATTGATATCCCTGACTTCTGTATATTGATTCTGTATCTAAAAACATTGCTAAACTCACATATTAATTCTAGTAGCTTTTCTGTAGATTTCCTAAATAAACAACAATGTTATAACAAAAAGTTTTTTTTCCTTTCTAAATCTGGATGCCTTTTATGTCTTTTCCTTGTCTAACACACTGTCTTAGAAGCACCAGTACAATGTTGAATAGAAATGAAAGAAGATATCATTGCCTTGTACCTGAATGATGAGAAAAACATTCAGTCTTTCACCATTATATATGATCTCAGCTATAGGTTTGTAGCTTCACTTTATCAGATTGAGAACGTTCACTTCTATTCCTAGTTTGCCAAAAGTTCAAATGCTTTCTCTTTATCTACTGAGATGATTATATGGGTTTTCTTTGCTAGTCTGTTAATACGGTGATTTACAATTATTTTTTAAATAATTTTATTGAATCATAATTGTGTACATTGGTGCAATCATAGGGCACGATGTGCTTCATATACAATCAGAACTATTTTATCGTACTGTTACAGATAGCCTTCATGGCATTTTCTTGATCACTATATAAAGACATTGATACTCTACATTTAATAAGTTTCACCAGTACCCTGCTAAGATGCACCGTAGGTGTGATCCCTTTTTTTTCTCTTTTTGAGACAGAGTTCCACTGTGTTGTCCTGGGTAGAGTGCTATGGCGTCATAGCTCACAGCAACCTCAAACTCTTGGGTTCAAATGATCTTCTTGCCTCAGCCTCCTGAGTAGCTGGGACTACAGGCACCCACCACAACACCCAGCTAGGTGTTCTATTTTTAGTAGAGTTGGGGTCTCACTCTTGCTCAGGCTTGTCTCAAACTCCTGAGCTCAAGCAGTCCTCCCATCTTGGCCTCCCAGAGTGCTAGGATTACAGGCCTGAGCCATCATGCCCAACCTCTTTTCTATCTTCTTAAAGGTTAGATTTTCTTGCTTTGGCATCTAATGTTTCATTGTCTGTGTGTGTAGTGCCATTAGAATAGTGCATGTGAATGCACTTCTGCTCCAGGACAACAAGCCCTGAGATGTCTGGTCTTCTCATTCAGTCCTCTGTGATTTAGGTGTCTTCTTTCCCCACGTAGTAAACCAACCAACTTGCCTTCTACTAAGGGGATCAGAGTATTTATATTTCTCCTATCCTATTTTGGATCTCTACTGTTATTTTCTCACTGAAAAAGAAGAATGAGTCTAGCCCACAGTCACTATCCCACAGAAATGAAGTGGGTGGTTCTGCTGCATCTGTGGACCTGTTTTCCAGTAACTCAAAAGGTTATTTGGCCTAGAGGGAAGACACATATTGGTTCATGAGCACCTACTGAATAAGTCTTGATGTTCTTCTAATTCATCTATGGCAGAAAACCAAGGATATAAAACATTCACAACCCTATATTCTTATAAGAATGGGATAGATTACCAAGGTTCTTTAATTTTATGGGAGTTTAGTGAACAAGAAGCATCTTTTTGTAACCCTTGGAAAGTAGCAAATGCAATTAAATTCCCATGAATGCATTCTCTTCTTCCACTTAAAGTTTCTTTCAAACTAGTCAACAAGTTGCTATTTTCTTTTCTTTCTTTTTATGTGACTGGATATTTCCCAACAGAGTCTCATTTAGTTGCCCTTGGTAGAATGCCTTGGTGTCATAGTTCATAGCAATCTCAAACTCTGGGGCTCAAGTGATTCTCTTATGTCAGCCTCCTGAGTAGCTCGGACTACAGGCACCCATCACAAAGTCTGACTATTTTTAGAAATGGGGTCTCAGTCATGCTCAGGCTAGCCTCGAACCTGTGAGCTCAGGCAATCCACCTACCTTGGCCTCCCAGAATGATAGGATTACAGGTGTGAGCCACTTTTTTCTTTCCTTTTTCCTTTCATTTCCCTTCCCTTCCCTTTCCTTTATCTCTCTCTTTCGCTCTCTCTTTTTCTTTCTTTCCTTTCCTTTTCTTTCTTTCTTTTTTTTCTTTTCTTTTTTTGAGACAGAATCTCAAGCTATCACCCTGGGTAGAGTGCCATGGTGTTACAGCTCACAGCAACCTCAAATTCTTGGGCTCAAGCGATTGTCTTGCCTCAGCCTCCCAAGGAACTGGGACTACAGGTGACTGCCACAACGCCTGGCTGTTTTTTGTTGTAGTTGTCATTGTTCTTTTAGCTGGCCTGGTCAGGTTCAAACCTGCCAGTCCCACTGTATATAGCCAACACCCTACCCACAGGTACTGCCCTTTCCTTTTTGCTCTTCTCTTCTTCCCTCCCCTCCCCTCCCTTCCCGTCTCCTCCACTCCTCTCCACTCCCCTCTTCTCACAGAGTCTCAAGCTGTTGCCTTTAGTTGAGTGCTGTGTTGTCACAGCTCACAGTAATCTCAAAGTCCTGGGCTTAATTGATTCTCTTGCCTCAGCCTCCCAAGTAACTGGGACTACAGGCACCCACCACATACCCGCCTGTTTTTTGTTGCCCTTGCCGTTGTTGTTTAGCAGGCCCCAGGCCGGATTTGAACTGCCAGCCTCGAGGTGTATGTGGCTAGTGCTATAACCCCTTGCTATGAGCACCGAGCCTCTTTTTTTTTTTTCCCTTCCCACCTTTCCCCTCCCCTCCTCTCTTCTTTTCTTTTCTTTCACATAGGCTCTTGCTCTGTTGTCCAAGCTGAAGTACAATGGTATCATCATAGCTTACTGCAGCCTCCAAGTCCTGGCCAGACTCCAGCTACTTTCCTATCTCAACTTCCTGAGTAGTTGAGGCTACAGGTGCAGGCGACCATGCTCAGCTAGTTTGTTCGTGCATTTGTGTGTGCGTGTGTGCGTGTGTGTGTGTGTGTGTGTGTGTGTGTGTGTGTGTATAGAGAAGGGGCTATGGCCCAGGCTGGTCTCTCTTCTTTTTTTTTTGAGACAGAGTCTAACTATGTTGCCCGTGGTAGAGTGCCATGGCGTCACAGCTCTTGGGCTAAAGCAATTCTCTTTACGTTATCCTCCCAAGTAGCTGGGACGACAGGTACCCGCCACAATACCCAGTTATTTTTTGGTTGGATTTGTCATTGTTGTTTTAGCAAGTTCTGGGCCAGGCTCAAACCCGCCAGCCTCAGTGTATGTGGCTGGCACCCTAACCACTGAGTTACAGGCACTGAGCCCCAGGCTGGTCTCTTAACTCCTGGGCTCAAGCAACCCTCCTGCTTCAGCCTCTTAAAATGATAGAATTATAGGTGGGAACCATTGTGCCCATCTACAAGTTGTTTAAATTATTCACAGAGAACACAACACTATGTACAGTTAGAAAATATAAATTGGGACTTGGTGCCTGTATACACTGGAGTGGGTGGGTTCAAACCCAGCCCAGGTCTGCCAAACAACAATGATAACTTCAGCCAAAAAATGCCTGAGTGTTGTGGTGGGCGCCTGTAGTTTCAGCTACAGGCAGGAGAATCACTTAATCACTTAAGCCCAAGAGTTTGAGGTTGCTGTGAGCTGTGATGCCATAGCACTCTACCCAGGGCGACATAATGAGACTGGGGGGGGGCTGGGGGGGAAATATATATATACAAATTGCTGTGATTATAATTTAAAGAATAAAAATTATACGTTTTTTTATTTTGGAGGAGTTACATGTGAGTTAGGATTTTTCTGTCAGATTGGAGTACAACTCTTTCAGGAAAAGTTAGATTTGACTCAGGGGCAAGGATTTCCATATGTGTGGGGTAGTGTGGATGCATTGAAAATAGAGCATTAACATTGTAGAAGCCCCTGGGGAGGGCTCCAGGTCTAAGTTGTAGGGGTCAGGGGAAAAGTAGTCAGTAGTTGTGAGAGATGAGTTGTCTTTATTCTGATGATAGAAGAAATTAGAGGTAGGGTGCTAGTGGGTCATGCTTATGATACTAGCCCTCTAGAGGAGGCTGAGACAGGAAGATTGCTTGAGGCCAGGAGTTGGCGATCAACTTGAGCGAGACCTCATTTCTAAAAAAAAAATAATAGATAAAATTAGCTGGGTGTGGTGACATGGGCTTGTAGCCCTAGCTACCCAGGAAGCTAAATCAGAGGAATTGCTTGATCTCGGGAATTTGACCCTGCATTGAGCTGTATTGGTGTCACTGACCTCTACTTGGTGACTAAGTGAGACTTTGTCTAAGAAAAACTCTGAAAACAACAAAGAAATTAGAGAACAGAATTCATCTTCAAGTGAAAGGTACTGGGTGAGAGAGATCCCTCTTAATAAGATATTATCTATATATCTTTTGTTTCAATTAGATAATCTGCTGTAGGATTTGTTGTATATTACAGAATTTTCAGAAAACTAGAATTAAGATCCTTCCCACTGAATTTGTATTTGTTTAAGGGTGGAGGGCAGATCCTGGTATACCGCCCACAGAGGACGATTATGGATAGCAGCCACAGCCAAAAAACCATCCCCTCAGGAAGTCTCAGAACTCCAGGCTACATATCATCTTCTTCGTGGTCAAGGTAACAGCCATGTATTCTATTTCCAATCTTTCTTTGTAGAGAGAAGTCATTGAGATGCATCTTCTTTCGCTTCTTGCCATGGCTTTTTCATGGCTAAAAGGCATTTCTAATGTTTGTGTCTGTTTATTTGTTTAGTGTCAAATCATAGACAGCTAGCTGTTCAAATCTTTACTTTGTCAAACAGTGCAAATAAAAATACCAGTTTCCAACACCAGAAATGAACTAGTCAATTTTATCTCAATTTATCTTAATTTTTAACTAGAAAAATCTTCTCTTTTTTACTATAAAGCTAAAATGGGGGGTGCCCATTGCTCAATGGTTAGGGTGCCAGCCACATGCTCAGGTGCTGGTGGGTTCGAACCCAGCCTGGGCCTGTTAAACAAACAAACAAAAAATAGCCGAGCGTTGTGGTGGGCGCTTGTAGTCACAGCTACTTGGGAGGCTGAGGCAAGAGAATCACTTGAGCCCAAGAGTTAGAGGTTGCTGTGAGCTATGATGCCATGGCACTCTACCAAGGCCAACAAACTGTGACTTTGTCTCCAGAAAAAAAAGAGGCGGCACCTGTGGCTCAGTCATTAAGGTGACAGCCCCATATACTGAGGGTGGTGGGTTCAATCCAGCCCCGCCACACTGCAACAAAAAAATAGCCAGACATTGTGGCAGGTACCTGTAGTCCCAGCTACTCGGGAGGCTGAGGCAAGAGAATCACCTAAGCCCAGGAGTTGGAGGTTGCTGTGAGCTGTGTGACGCCATGGTACTCTACTGAGGGTGATAAAGTGATACTCTGTCTCTACAAAAAAAGGTGAAATTACTGCTATAAACCCTGAGATCTTCAGATTGGGAGAAACAACCACAAATAAGAATTCTTTTATCAGGAGTGACCCAAATAGACACCTGCTATGGATTTGGACAGATCAAGGTTGATTGAGTGAAGGAATGTATTTTGGGAATCACACCAAGTACCCCATCTTTGAATCCTCAGAAAGACTTCTGACCTTTAGGCATCCTGTTTTCCTTCCTTTTATCTAGTTCATGCAGGTGTTGTGGGATGACTACAGAACCACCCTTAAAATTTTTTTTTTTTTTTTTTTGAGACAGCCTCAAGCTGTCACCCTGGATAAAGTGCTGTGACATCACAGCTTACAGCAACCTCCAACTCCTAGGCTCAAGTGAGTCTCCTGCCTCTGCCTCCCAAGTAGCTGGAACTGCACCGAGCCTGAAAGTTTTTCAAAAGCCAAACTTAAGGAATCTCTAAGAACCAAAAGTGCATGCTTCCTTTTAAAAATACATTTATATTTTGGCTCGGTGCCTGTGGCTCAACAGGCTAAGGCGCCAGCCACGTACACCTGAGCTGGCAGGTTCGAATCCAGCTCAGGCCGCCAACAACAATGACAGCTGCAACCAAAAAATGGCCAGGCATTGTGGCCGGTGCCTGTAGTCCCAGCTACTTGGGAGGCGGAGGCAAGAGACTCGCTTGAGCCCAGGAATTGGAGGTTGCTGTGATCTGTGATGCCACAGCACTCTATCCAGGGTGACAGCTTGAGGCTCTGTCTCAAAAAAAAAATACATTTATATTTTGACTGATATGACTTGCCTGTTTTAAAGTTGTGTTGTGCCATTCATTCTTTTTTGTGTGTGTGTGGAGACAGAGTCTTACTCTATTGCCCTCGGTAGAGTGCTGTGGAGTCACAGCTCACAGCAACCTCCAGCTCTTGGGCTTAAGTGATTCTCTTGCCTCAGCCTCCCAAGTAGCTGGGACTTCAGGCGGCCGCCACAGCACCCAGCTAATTTTTGATGCAGTTCGGCTGGGGCCGGGTTTGAACCCTCAGCCCTCGGTATATGGGGTCGGTGCCCTACTCGCTGAGCCATAGGAGCCGCCCTCCACTAGACTTTTTTTTACTAAAATACAAACAGTTGTGCCTAATAAAAAGCTCATTGTTTTCCTTATGTGTACAAATAGATAATGGAAGAAGTTATTTATTCAGAATTGAAAACAGATTCCTGAGTTCCAGGATCACAAGGAAGAAAATTATTTAATCCTTTTGTTGTTCTTGATTCAGATGTAGAATTTCCCAACGACTATCCATCAGGTTGTCTTCTGGGCTGTGTGGACCTAATCGACTGCTTGTCTCAGAAGCAGTTTAAGGAGCAGGTGAGTATAAAGTATCTCTTGGGCAGATGGCTTGGTTTGCTATCATAACTGGTTCATAGGTCTTTCAATACAGAATATCCTCTTTTAGTGAGATACAGAAACTGAATTTAGACATGTGAGGAGGTAAAGAGACATTTATTTTTTTTCTTGAGACAGAGTCTCTATTGAGGTCTCTTAGTGTGCCATAGTGTCAGCCTAGCTCACAGCAACTTCAAGCTCACAGCAGCTTCAAACTCCTATGTTCAAGTGATCCTCTTGCCTCAGCTTCCTTAGTAGGGATGCAATAATAATGCCTGGCTAATTTGTCTGTTTTTAGTGAGACAGGGTCTCACTCTTGCTTAGGCTGGTCTCAAACTCCTTAGCTCAAGCGATCCTCCTGCCGTGGCCTCCCAGAGTGCTAAGATTGTGAGCCAGTGTGCCTGGCCTGGAGACATTTTTAATAAGGAACTATTAGAGGGGCTCGGCGCCTGTGGCTCAACGGGCTAAGGCGCCAGCCACGTACACTTAAGCTGGCGGGTTCGAATCCAGCCCGGGCTCGCCAAACAATAATGACGGCTGCAACCAAAAAATGGCCAGGCGCCTGTACTCCCAGCTACTTGGGAGGCGGAGGCAGGAGACTCGCTTGAGCCCAGGAATTGGAGGTTGCTGTGAGCTGTGATTCCACAGCACTCTATCCAGGGCGACAGCTTGAGGCTCTGTCTCCAAAAAAAAAAGAAAAAAAAAAAAAGGAACTATTAGAGGGAGAAAGGATCAGAGCAGAAACAGAAGAAACTTAGCAATGCCTTCGTTTCTGATATATGGAAAACTGGTGCATATATATTTTTGCCTATAAAGCTATTGTCGCAATTCAGTTAACAAATACATGTCTTTGTCCCTTACTAAAACCTTGTTTCTTTTGCAAAGAAACTCTCAGGTATAGTTTGAATCTTTTTGATTGGTTGGTAGGGATAATAAAATCGGTTCTTGGTGATCCTGGGGTTTTTGGTCCCAGCCATTGAACTCATGATAGACAAGTGTGTTTGAACTTTGACTGTGCCAGATCTGAGGTGTATATGTGTGTATGAATATTTTGGTCACTAAACACATGACTAAAGTACATGGTTGAACAGTAGAGGGAGCTAAAGAACTTCGGCTTCATTAGAAAATACCTGCGCTGTAGAGGACCTTTTTGTTTAGGCTCATACTGGCAGAAATCCAGAATTGGAGAGTGCATCCTTGAAGCATGGAGAATGTTACCTAACAGTGTGATTTTCCTCTTTTTAAACAGTTATTTTAGGTAATAATAGGGCTTCCACCATTGTACCTAAGAAATATGCTTCAAGGGCGGCACCTGTGGCTCAGTGGGTAGGGCGCCAGCCCCATATACTAAGGGTGGCTGGTTCAAACCCAGCCCTCGATGAACTGCAACAAAAAAATAGCCAGGTGTTGTGGCGGGCGCCTGTAGTCCCAGTTACTCGGGAGGCTGAGACAAGAGAATGGTCTAAGCCCAGGAGCTGGAGGTTGCTGTGAGCCATGAAGCCATGGCACTCTACCAAGGGCAACAAAGTGAGACTCTGTCTCTAAAAAAAAAAAAAAGAAAGAAAAAGAAAATATGCTTCAGCTTAATTTTTTTTTTTTTTTTTTTTGCAGTTTTTGACCAGGGCTAGGTTTGAACACGCCACCTCTAATATATGGGGCCGGCGCCCTACTCCTTTGAGCTACAGGTGCTGCCCAAGAAATTATGCTTCAGCTTAATTTTTGTCAGTAAATTCTTTATTTTAAAGACTCACATGTTGTGCACCACCTGTGGCTCAAGGAGTAGGGCACCGGTCCCATATATTGGAGGTGGCGGGTTCAAACCTAGCCTGGCCAAAAACCAAAAAAAAAAAAAAAAAAGTCTTATATGCCTTTTATTATTATTATTATTATTCACTTCTTTTTCTTTACTCTTCCTCCCTATTTTGCCCTCCCCATCCTTTCCTCATAGATTTTAGCCAACTATTGTTATCCCTCTAGATGTCTGTCTTTCATTTTCTTGGAGGTTGCCTTCTCTGAGTGCTTTATGTGTTTACGAGTATAATGCATGCTTTCTTTTTTTTTTTGAGACAGAGCCTCGGGCTGTCACCCTGGATAGAGTGCTGTGACATCACAGCTCACAGCAATCTCCAACCCCTGGGCTCAAGGATTCTCCTGCCTCTACCTCCCGAGTAGCTGGGACTACAGGTGGCCTGCCACAACGCCTGGCTATTTTTTGGTTGCAGCCATTATTGTTGTTTGGGCTGGATTCAAACCTGCCAACTTAGGTATATGTGGCTGGTGCCTTAGCCACTTGAACCATAGCATGCATTTTGGTGTAAGTCTTAATTCCTGTCCTTTGTTCTGCCCTTCTTAGTATTTGAATCAGATCTAGTGAAAACCATAGACATGTTTCATGGTGTTCATGACCACTCAGGTGCTTGTACTATCCCGCTTTGTCAGTTTTTTCCCCAATGTCTTCTTTCTTCCTCCTTCTCCCATTCCTAACCCCCCCAGTCTAGAAGTAATAATTATTAAATTGTCTTCTATTAGCATAGGCTTTACAGTTTTAGAGATTCAGAGTCATTAACAGTTTAGTGTAACTAACTTAATGCATTATGTTTTCTTCCTGGGATATGTATTTACATTCTAAAAGACAACCTGGCTTGGTACTGTGGCTCCTGCCTATAATCCCAGCCCTCTGGGAGGCTGAGGTGGGCAGATTGCCTGAGCTCACCAGTTCAAGATCAGCCTGAGCTATAGCAAAACCTCATTACTAAAATTAGCTGCCACTGGGCGGAGCCTGTGGCTCAAAGGAGTAAGGCTCTAGCCCCATATGCTGGAGATGGCAGGTTCAAACCCAGCCTCGGCCAAAAACCACAAAAAATAAATAAATAAGTATAAATAAAAATAGCTGCCAGGCATTGTGGTGGACACTTGTAGTCCCAGCTACTTGGAAGGCTAAGGCAAGAGAATTGCTTAAGGCCAAAAGTTTGAGGTTGCTGTGAGGTATGACTCCAGGGCACTTTGGGGGACGAGGGAGTCAGAAAAGTGAGACTCTGTCTTAAAAAAATAAAATAAAATAATAAAAGAGGATGAATGTGGTGGCTCACAACTATAATCTTAGCATTCTGGAAAGCCAAGGCGGGTAGATTGTTGAACTCACAGGTTTGAGACCAGATTGAGCAAGAGCAAGACCCTTGTCTCTAAAAATAGCCAGGCATTGTGGCAGGCACCTGTAGTCCCAGCTACTCAAGTGCTGGGACAAAAGGAATCACTTGAGCCCAAGAATTTCAGGTTTCTGTGAGCTATGATGCCAGGGCACTCTACCGAGGGCAACAAATGAGACTCTGTCTCAAAAAATAAATAAACAGGCTCGGCGCCTGTGGCTCAACGGGCTAAGGCGCCAGCCACGTACACCTGAGCTGGCGGGTTCGAATCCAGCCCCGGCCCCCCAAACAACAATGACGGCTGCAACCAAAAAATGGCCGGGCATTGTGGTGGGCGCCTGTAGTCCCAGCTACTTGGGAGGCAGAGGCAAGAGACTCACTTGAGCCCAGGAATTGGAGGTTGCCATGAGCTGTGATGCCATGGCACTCTATCCAGGGTGACGGCTTGAGGCTCTGTCTCAATAAATAAATAGATAGATAGATAGATAGATAGATAGATAGATAGATAGATAGATAGACAGACAGACAGACAGACAGACAGACAGACAGACAGACAGATAAAAATAAAAGACAACCTAGGTGTATCTCCCATGATCCTCCCAACTCAGCCTCCCAAAGTGCTAGGATTTGAGACATGAGCCACTGTGCCCAGCCTGACCTCACATTCCTTGGCTTCTCTTTGATAAGTTAAAATATACTAAGCCCTCACTATTTTGGCATAGTATGATCATTTAGTTCTCTAAAAACTAACAATAATAATAATAGTAATAACAGAAAAGGTTTTTTTTTGCAGTTTTTGGCTGGGACTGGGTTTGAACCTGCCACCTTCAGCCTATAGGGCCAGCACCCTACTCTTTTGAGCCACAGGCACCGCCCAGAAAAGGTTTTATTAATAGTTATTTAAAAACCAAGTGCTCTACACTATAAGAAGCTTTTAAAGATTCATGCTTAAAATGCTTTTCCCTGAGCTACGAGCTTCCTTTCATCTTCTAAGACTAGTATGGCAAGCATACTTAATTTGTGCCAGAAAAAAACCCACTGGACCCTCAGTTCTCCTTAGTAATGGCGAGGGATCAAACTAGACAGCATAAGTGTAATACAGCAAAAGACTGTGGGTTCAACTCAGGAGAGAGAGGTAGATGAGGCTTGGTGCCTGCGGCTCAAACAGCTAAGGCGCCAGCCACATACACCTGAGCTGGTGGGTTCGAATCCAGCCTAGGCCCACCAAACAACAATGACGGCTGCAACCAAAAAATAGCTGGGCAAACAAA
Organism: Arctocebus calabarensis; assembly: GCA_963573935.1. Lineage (NCBI taxonomy): Eukaryota > Metazoa > Chordata > Mammalia > Primates > Lorisidae > Arctocebus > Arctocebus calabarensis. The sequence continues at coordinate 21,111 of CAUYON010085138.1, forward strand.
AAGAAAAGAAAAGAAAAAGATAGATGAGAGTCATCTAGTTAAAGCTTCTCCTGTTATACCCCTGGAATTCGCTGCAGTTTGCCAGCATTTTATCTGCCAGCAGCAGATGTAAGTTCTCAAAAACAGCAGGGAGGATGTTGACTGCAAAAATACGTCAAGGCTGTGGTTTGTAACCTCAATAGTAAGGCAGTTAAAACTTTTTTTTTTTAACAAAGACGTTTTGATTGCCAAATACATAACCATTAGCTGCTGTGGTTGTGAACAGTTTTCTAGACCTAACAAGTTTTTTTTGTTTTTGTTTTTGTTTTTGAGACAGAACCTCAAGCTGTCAACCTGGATAGAGCGCTGTGGCATCACAGCTCACAGCAACCTCCAATTCCTGGGCTGAAGTGATTGAGCCCTTTTCACATATTTTAAAAGGGAATTTGGGGACTCCATTTTCAAGTCCAGTGCCTTGTTTGAATATTGACTATTACTTCCTTCATTTTCTCTTTTGTCACCTCTCAAACTCACAGATAATCCACTGGTGATAGAAGCCAGTGATTTATACACATGAAGTGATACCTGCAATCTTTCTGAAGATCTATGTTGCTTGGCTATTCTTAGAGAAGAAGAAACAAGTAATACTCTATTCCCTTGTAGAGGGCAGTTCTATTGCTGATGTCAATTACTGGATATAGGCAGGCAGCTAGCAAGTACAACTGCTTCAGCGTAATTCCTTGAAGATAGAGTCTTGACTGTTATAAAAGCCAGAAGACCAAATGGACTAAAGGGTCACCAAGCTGGCAGGAAAGGAATGGATTCTGTTCAGAAGCAATACAATAATAAATGACCTTGGAGATTTCAGACAAATCAGATTTTCTTTAGACAGCAGGGATATAAATAGCACAAATACAACACAGACACATAGAAACAAAAGGCACCAACTCAGCTTTTTATTGGAAAACTTGTTAGGTCTAGGCTCGGCGCCTGTGGCTCAATGGGCTAAGGCGCCAGCCACGTACACCTGAGCTGGTGGGTTCAAATCCAGCCCCAGGACCCGCCAAACAACAATGACGGCTGCAACCAAAAAGTGGCGGGCGTTGTGGCGGGCGCCTGTAGTCCTAGCTACTTGGGAGGCGGAGGCAGGAGACTTGCTTGAGCCCAGGAATTGGAGATTGCTGTGAGCTGTGATGCCACGGCACTCTACCCAGGGTGACAGCTTGAGACTCTGTCTAAAAAAATAAATAAATAAATAAAATAAAATATGTGAAAAGGACTGGGCATGGTGGCTCATGCCTGTAATTCTAGCTATTTGTGAAGCTAAGGTATGTGGATTGCCTGAACTCAGGAGTTCAAGACCAGCTTGAAGAAGAGTAAGACCCTGTCTATACTAAAAGTGTATAGAAAAAAGTAGGCAGGTGTTGTGGTGGATGCCTGTTGTCCCAGCTACTCAGGAGGCTGAGCTAAGAAGATGGCCTGAGCCTAAGAGTTTGAGGTTGCTGTGAGCTATGATGCCATGACACTGCCCAGGGTGACAAAGTGAAACTGTATGTCTTAAAAAAGAAAAAGAAGGGCGGTGCCTGTGGCTCAAAGGAGTAGGGCACCCGCCCCGTATGCCGCAGGTGGCGGGTTCAAACCCAGCCCCAGCCAAAAACTGCAAAAAAAAAAAAAAAAGAAAAAGAAAGAAAGAAAAAGAAATCGAATAGAATAGTAAAATAAGTTAAAATGGTCTGGGCACAGTGGCTCATACCCGTAGTCCTAGCTAAATGGGAGACTGAGATAGGAAGATTACTTGAGCCCAGGAGTCAGTGCTGCAGTGGCTGCAGAACCTAGCCACTGAGCTACAGGCACCAAGTCTATAAATTATATCTCAATACGAGGTCTCACTTTGGCTCAGGCCAGGCAGTCCACCTGTCTTGGCATCCCAGAGTGCTAGGATTACAGACGTGAGCCATTGTGCCCAGCCTCTCTCTCTCTCTCTCTCTCTATATATATATATATGTGTGTGTGTGTGTGTGTTTTGTTTTGTTTTTTTGAGACAAAGCCTCAAGCTGTCACCCTGGGTTGAGTGCTATGGCATCATAGCTCACAGCAACCTCTAACTCCTGGGCTCAGGCAATTCTCCTGCCTCCAACTCCCAAATAGCTGGGACTATAGGTGCCTGCCACAACGCCTGGCTATTTTTTTGGTTGCAGCCACCATTGTTGTTTGGTGGACCCAGGCTTGATTTGAACCCACCAGTTCAGGTGTATGTGGCTGGCACCTTAGCTGCTTGAGCCACAGGCACCAAGCTTGAGCCCAGCCTATAGAGCTGTAATTAAAAAAAAAAAAAAAGCAGCAGCTCAGTGCCCATAGCTCAGTGGTTAGGGTGCTGGCCATATGTACTGGGGCTGGTGGGTTCGAATCCAGCCAGGACCTGCTAAACAACAATGACAACAACAATAAAACAAATAGCTGGATGTTGTGGTGGGCGCCTGTAGTCCCTGATACTTGGGAAGCTGAGGCAAGAGAATTGCTTAAGCCCAAGAGTTTGAGATTGCTGTGAGCTATGACTTCATAGCACTCTACTGAGGATGACATAATGAGACTCTGTCTCAAAAAAGAAAAGGGTGGCGCCTGTGGCTCAGTGGGTAGGGCACCAGTCCCATATACCAGACGTGGCGGGTTCAAACCTGGCCCTGGCCAAAAACTGCAAAAAAAAAAAAAAAGAAAGAAAAAGAAAAAATAGAAAAACTATTCAGGTTTGGTGGTGCATGCCTGGAATGCCAGTTAGTCGGGAGGCTGAGGCAAGAGGATTGCTTGAGTACCCAAGAGTTTGAGGTTGTTGTGAGCTACAATGATGCCACAGTACTCTAACCAGGCAACAGAGTGAGATTCTGTGTCAAAAAAAAAAAAAAAAGCAGGGCGGCGCCTGTGACTCATCAATTGAGTAGGGCGCTGGCCCCATATACCGAAGGTGGCGGGTTCAAACCCAACCTCGGCCAAACTGCAAAAAACAGAAAAATAGCCAGGCATTGTGGCGGGTGCCTGTAGTTTCAGCTACTTGGGAGGCTGAGGCAAGAGAATCGCCTGAGCCCAGGAGTTGGAGGTTGCTGTGAGCTGTGTGATGCCACGGTACTCTACCGAGGGCGATAAAGTGAGATTCTGTCTCTCCAAAATAAACAAACAAACAAACAAAAAAACAACCTATTGAGGTGGCTCACTACTGAAACCCTAGCATTCTAGGAGGCTGTGATGGGTGAGTTTTTTGAGCTCAGGAGTTTGAGACCAGCCTGAGCAAGAGTGAGAGACCCCATCACTACTAAAAATAGAAAAAAATTAGTTGGTATTGAGGCAGTGCCTATAGTCCCAGCTACTCAGGAGACTCAAGAGGATTTCTTGAGCCCAAGAGTTTTAGGTTGCTGTGAACTATAATGCCAGGGCACTCTACTCACTACCCAGGGGAGTGAGGCTGTTTCAAGACCAACAAAATGCGGTAATCTGGTCAAAGGATTGTTATTAGGGAGAGGGGAACAGGGAGGGAGATTGATGTGCTCCCACCTAATGGGCACAATGTAAGGGTATATGGTACATTACCTGGGTGCAGGACAGAACTACTGTAGGGACCTCATCTAACAAACATAAACATTGCAACCTAATCACTTGTACCCTCATATTAATCTGAATTTTTTTTTTTGTAGAGACAGAGTCTCACTTTATAGCCCCTGGTAGAGTGCTGTGGCTTCACACTGCTGACAGCAACTTCCAACTCCTGGGCTTAGGCGAATTAGGCGAATCTCTTGCCTCAGACTCCGGAGTAGCTGGGACTACAGGCGCCCACCACACGCCCGGCTATTTTTCTGTTTTGCAGTTCGGCCGAGGCTGGGTTTGAACCTGCCACCTTCGGCATATGGGGCCGGTGCCCTACTCGCTGAGCCATAGGTGCCGCCCTAATCTGAAAATTTTTAAAAAACTACTATGATTAGTATGTTACCCTAATGTAAGAAAACTTTTATCTTCCCGTATTGTGGAGCCTGAGATGCTAGTTATCCTGGGCTGTCACTAAAGGAAAATGTAAATGAGAACTATCAGAGAACACAGTTGCCTTTAGGGTATGGTTCTTGGATCTTTTGTGCTTATAACCTTTTTATCAGATTCATTTCATTTTCTCTTTCTATTATCTCCTCAATCGTCTTGGAGTTGGTTTTCAACTAACTAGATTTCAGAGCCTGATTTCATGTCCTGTCTAGTTCTACAAACTTCAAACCAAAAAACCCTGCAGTAAATATATTTTCTTTGTTAATGAGTTCCTTATTAATTATTTGCTTTAGACTGTTAGCTGTTAGACCTCTGGACACTGGTGTAAAATTTATAGATTATCTGGGGATTTCTTTTTTTTTTTTTTTTTTTTTTTTTTTATAAATAGCAACAAGAGTTCCCAAAGGATATATTGCTTTAGAATAACAACAAAAAGAAAAAACCAATTCATGGGCTAAA
>CAUYON010085139.1:0-19323 GCA_963573935.1 Arctocebus calabarensis
TTTCCCCATTGGGGAAAATGAACAGAGATTGGGGATTAGATGATATTGAGGTATTATTACTAATTTTGTCAATGTGATAATGATTTTTTGTTTGTTTTTTGTAGAGACAGAGTCTCACTTTGTCACCTAGAGTGCCGTGGCATCACACTGCTCACAGCAACCTCCAACTCCTGGGCTTAGGTGATTCTCTTGCCTCAGCCTCCTGAGTAGCTGGGACTATAGGCACCTGCCTGGCTATTTTTTTGTTTTTTTTTGCAGTTCAGCCGATGCCGGGTTTGAACCTGCCACCTTCAGCATATGGGGCTGGTGCCTTACTCGCTGAGCCACAGGCACCGCCCCGTAATAATGGTTTTGCGGTTGTGTGTATGTTTTTGTCTGTACCAAGCTCTCATATCACAGAGATATACATTAAATATTTATGGAAGAAAAGACAATATCTGGGATTTACTTTAAAATATTCCAGCCAAAAGAAAAAAAAATTGCATGAATGAAAACAGATACGATAAGAATGTCAGACTGAAGTCAGGAACAGAGGCTCACACTCTTAATTTTAGCTCTTTGGGAGCCTGAGGTGGGTGGATCAGTTGAGCTTAGGCGTTCAAGACCAGCCTGACCAAGAGTGAGATCATATCTCTACTAAAAATAGAAAAATTTAGCCAGGCATCATGATGGGCTCCTGTAGTCACAGCTACTCAGAAGGCTGAGGCAAGAAGTTTGCTCGGAGCCCAAAAGTTTGAGGTTCCTGTGAGCTGTGAAACCACTCAACCCAGGACAAGGGAATGAGAATCTGTTTCAAAAATAAAAAACAAAGAATGGCAGACTGCTGCTAATCACTGGCTCTGGCAGATAGGTACATAGAGTTTGCTGACTGTTCTCTCTGCATTTTAAAATGTTAGAAAGTGGCTCGGCGCCTGTGGCTCAACGGGCTAAGGTGCCAGACACGTACACCTGAGCTGGCGGATTCGAATCCAGCCCGGCCCGCCAAACAACAATGACGGCTGCAACCAAAAAAATGGCTGGGCGTTGTGGCGGGCGCCTATGGTCCCAGCTACTTGGGAGGTGGAGGCAGAAGCCTCGCTTGAGCCCAGGAATTGGAGGTTGCTGTGAACTGTGATGCCACAGCACTCTATCCAAGGTGACAGCTGAGGCTCTGTCTCAAAATAAATAAATAAAAATAAAAATGTTAGAAAGAGAACTACAGATCTCATGTGGCCTTACTGCTCCTGTTCATGACAGGAGACCTTGACCTCCCAGTGTGCCTCCCTGTCGGCTCTTGGCCTCCCATCCTTAGCACACTCCCACAGGTTTAGCCTGTCCCTTTATCAATGGATTGTCAAAAAAAATCGCTATCTTTTTTACCCATTCTCTCCAAATCCCTGTCTACTTCCCAGCTCCACCCTCAGGACCTTCTGGATAACTTCCAGCTGTCCTCCCCATCCCCATGGGAAGTCTGATGCGTGTCCCAGACAGAGTAACTTCAACATTGACAAGTGTGCAGAGGGGCAAACAAGGTCTCCCTTCCTTGCTTGTCAGTGCTGTCAGGACAGGAGAGGGGAGGCAGACTCCCAGGCTATTACACCTGAAGTGCAATCTAAGTTTCAGTTTCCACTTGTCAAGCTCTAGGTAGCTGAGTGAGCTAAAGACACAAATCTCAAATTTTAGGAGGGCTTTTCTAGAATACCCTCAAACTTTTGGACTCCAAGCAATAGCTAGGACCACAGGAGCCCATCATGATGCCAGCTAATTTTTCTAGTTTTAGTAGAGACATGATCTCACTCATGATCAGCTCAGGCTGATCTTGAACTCCTAAGCTCAAGTGGTCCACCCACCTCAGCCTCCCAGGGAGCTAGGATTACAGCTGTGAGCCTCTGCACCTGGCCTCAGTCTGGGCCCACCCCCAGAACTTCAGGTTGGACCTTGAATATGTATCTCCAACACGTTCTCAAGTAATAAAGTTGACCACACTTTGAAAACAAAAGGTAAGAAAAGGTAAGGTCTATGGTAAGTTCACATCTCTAGGTCAGGATGAGACTACACATGTCCAACATCAGGCCGAAGTCCCCTCTCTACTCACGATGGGATTCTGTTGCAGCACTGTGCGCTCCAGGTCACCTTGCTCCCAGAATTCAGCAGCAACCAGCAGAGCTACCTGCAACAGACAGACCCTCACGCACCTACCAAGTCAAATGCCCCAGCCCAATCCCTGACCCCTGCTCCCGACCCACTTGCATTTTCAACAGAGTACAGAAGGTAAACCCATCCCTGCCCAAACACCCCCACTTTACTATCCTCATTGGAGAGACCCAAAGGTGACTCCCATATCTTTGCAGAGGAGGATGGAGCAAAAATGAGTTGGCTCTGGCACTGGACTGAGAGAGTCCAAGCCTCAATACCTGCTGCCACCAGCACTGGAAGTCCCACATCCCAGGTCAGGGGGAGTCCATACCTTGCTCTGCACCTCCCAGGGCTTGGTGATGGCCGAGAGATCACAGGCAGTCATCATCATGGCCCTGTGCATGGGATGCCTCCATCAGTCCAGGGCCATTAAGAATGCCAGCCCAGGTCAATTCCATCTCTCTTTCCTCTCTCCCCACTTCTAGTAGGTGACTTCACCTTATTGTGAGGAAAGAGCTTACTCCCCCATTGCATCTGGGGGCAAGCTTTAAAGTCAGACAGAAATTTAAACTGTACTCTGTCAACTATCAGAGGGTTTGACCTTGGGCAACTAAACAAACCTCTATAAACTTTCGTTTCTCTGTCTATAATGATAATGGTACTTTCCCCACACAGTAGGTGTAAGATTAAATGAAATGATGTAGGAGAAATCTTTTTTTTTTTTTGAGACAAAGTTTCACTACGTTGCCACTATGTCGCCCTCAGTGCAGTACCCTGGCATCACAGCTCACAGCAACTGTAAACTCTTGGGCTTAAGCGATTCTCTTGCCTCAGACTCCCAAGTAGTTGGGACTACAGGTGCCTGCCACAATGCCTGGCTACTTTTTTTTTTCTGTAGTTACAGTTGTCTTTGCGGTTTAGCAGGCCCAGGCCTGGCTTGAACCTGACAGCTTTGGTGTATGTGACAAGCACCATGCCCACTGAGCTATGGCACCACCCATACACTGGGTTTTTATAATGTAGCAGGAACTATATAAATATCGCTTTCACTCGTCTTATCACAGAGCCCCCTCTCTCTTATCTAGTGTAGGGCAATGTTTCTCGACCTTTTTCTCATTACCATTCCCTGTCCCAACTGCCAAAAAGCCTTTTTAAGACATTTTTTTTTGGAGACAGAGCCTCAAGCTGTCACCCTGGATAGAGTGCCGTGGCATCACAGCTCACAGCAACCTCCAATTCCTGGGCTCAAGCGAGGCTCCTGCCTCTGCCTCCCAAGTAGCTGGGACTACAGGCTCCTGCCACAATGCCCAGCCATTTTTTGGTTGCAGCCGTCATTGTTGTTTGGCAGGCCGGGCTGGATTCGAACCCGCCCTCTCAGGTGTATGTGGCTGGTGCCTTAGCCTGTTGAGCCACAGGCTCTGAGCCAAGACATTTTTTTCATAATTGCCCCCACCATAAACTTTTTTTTTCCCCTGCTGAAACCCAAAGTATCAACATTCACTAGGTGAACTGCTGTTGAAAAATATTGCTGGCTCGGTGCATGTGGCCCGTTAAGCCACAGGCACTGAGCCGAGACTATTTATTTAAAAAAAAAAAAAAATGCATGTAAGATAGAGTAGGAATGAGAAAGCAGGATAGAAGGAGGGGTTTGGCAGTGATTCAGAAGGTGGGTGGGAGGGCCTGGCCTGCAGCAACAGGAGTGGGGCTAAAACCAAAAGCAGGGGCTTGGAAGATGGAGTAGTTAGAGAATGCTGGGGCTCTGAGGACTTGCGAATTGGATAATTTTACAATTATCAGCTGTATCCGGCCTATTTAATGCAAGCTGGTCTGGGAGGCCGTTAAGAGATGCTCATAAAAGATAAACAAGTTTAAATAAAATCTTCAAGGACAAGCTCAGTGACTCATGCCTGTAATCCTAGCACTCAGGGAGGCCAAAGTAAGTGGATGGAGACTCCTAAGGTAAGGAGTTCGAGATCTGCCTGAGCTACAGCAAGACCCTGTCACTAAAAATAGCCAGGTGTTGGGCAGCGCCTGTGGCTCAAAGGAATAAGGTGCCGGCCCCGTATGCTGGAGGTGGTGGGTTCAAACTCAGCCCCGGCCAAAAACTGCAAAAAAAAAAAAAATAGCCAGGGGTTGTGGTGGGTGCATATAGCTCCATCTACTTGGGAGGCTGAGGCAAGAGGATCTCTTGAGCTGTGAGCTATAACGCCACAGCACTCTACCGAGGGCAATAAAGTAAAACTCTGTCTCTAAAAAGAAAAGCTTTCAGAAATTTGAAATTTCTTAGGAATATCTTCGTGCTTTTGTGCTTTGTGATAACCTCAGAATACACGTCCCATGCTTAATGTTAAGTGCTATGGACTTGGTAAGCTCACTGTCAGATTAAGCAAATAAATGCTCAGCTATGCACACATGAGTCACTTGCTCCCTGACACCTGTCTTTGTTCACATTTCAAGTACATGGGTGTGGCATCAGGAGAGTACTGGATGTTTACTTTCCTTGGCTGGAGGGATCATGTGAAAAACACACCTAGAGGCTTGAAAAAAACACCTATTTTATAGATAACAATTTGGTATGTGCACGGGATGAGTGCCTGAAAAGCCCATTAAAAGCCTCATGAGTAAAGATGAGGCATTACAGCCACTTCAGCACCACCTCCTTATATACACTGGAACCCCAGGAGCTATGCTGGGCATGGGGGATGCAGACAGGCCCGCAGGAATTCATAGTCACTCAAGGAACACAGAGCAGAAAAATTGCCATCACAATATTCTAAATGAGATGGCAAAAAAGAAGTACAAGGTACAAAAAATAAAAATCCAGGGCGGCACCTGTGGCTCAGTGGGTAGGGCACTGGCGCCATATACTGAGGGTGGAGGGTTCAAATCCAGCCCCAACAAAAATGCAAGAAAAAAATAGTCGGGCGTTGTGACGGGTGCCTGTAGTCCCAGTTACTTGGGAGGCTGAGGCAAGAGAATTGCCTAATAGTCACCAGGAGTTGGAGGTTGCTGTGAGCAGTGTGATGCCACAGCACTCTTGACATGGGTGATAAAGGAAGACACTGTCTCTACAAAAAAAAAAAAAAACCAGGTCTGTGGCTGTAGTACAGTGGTTATGGCATCGGCCACATACACCGAGGCTGGCGGGTTTGAACCTGGCCCAGGTCAGCTAAAACAACAATAACAAAAAAATAGCCAGGTGCTGTGGCAGACGCCTGTAGTCCCAGCTACTTGGGGGGCTGAGGCAAGACAATCGCTGAAGCCTAAGAGTTTGAGATTGCTGTGAGCTGTGATGCCACAGCACTCTATTGAGGGCAACATAGTGAGACTCTGTCTCAAAAAAATAAATAAAAATAAAAAAAAAAATAAATAAATAAATAAAAATCCAAAGGTGAAAGCAACTAGCCCAGCCCAGGGCTCCCTAAGAGGCAACAGTGGAGGACTTGAGGTGTGCATAGGAGCTCTCTATTACGGACAAAATCCATCTTTCCAAATTTACATGTTGAAGGCCCAATACCCAATCGGATGATTTAGAGGCAGGGCCTTTGGGAGGTAATTAGGGTTAGATGAGGTCATAAGGGCGGAGCTGGCAGGATGGGATAGTGCCCTTGTAAGTAGAGGAAGAGACACCAGAGCTCCCTGCCCACCATGGGAGGACACGGGAAAAGGCATCATCTACAGGTCAGGAGGAGGCTGGATGCACATGGTCCCCGCTCGCGCTCAGAAAGCGTGCACATAGCCCGCAAATGCATGTAAGCAAACAGCTTCTCTGAAGGAAAAGTACCAGTGTTGGAGGTAAAATTGCGAGAAAAACTGACCGAGGTCTGAGAGATCAGGGAGGGTTCCCTGATAGCTCAGGGTAAGTGAACTGGTAAAGAAGGGAGTGGGGGAGACACATTCCAGGCAGAGGGAACATCTCATGCCCAGGCCCTGCAGAAGCAAGCCTGGCTCAAAGAGTGGAGAGGTGGGAGGAGCTCAGGGAGCAGGTGGGAGGGTGGGCAAGAGGAGCCCCAGAGACGAGCAGGGCAACCCACACAGGTCCACACAGTGCAGTGAGGAACATTCTTCACACTAAGAGCAATAGGAAAAGCCACTGAAGAAATACAACAAAGGGTGGCGCGGTCAGATTTGCATTTCACAAAGATCCTGGTGGCTTCAGCATGGAGGGGACAGGTGCACAAGTAGGGAGCTGTTAGGAAGCCAAGGCAGGATCCCACGAGAGATGGGGGAGGCGACAATGAGAAGCATCCAGGTGCACATGGCATTTAAGAAGTCAGTTGAGTGGACTTAGACACAGATAAGAGATGTACAGTAAGGAACAGAACAGAAGAGAGAAAAAAACCAACATGGTTATAATGCAGAAGGGAGCACGAGTTAGCCACAAAGATCTTGTAGGCTCTTGTAGGCAACTTGAACCTTATCCTCTCAGTACACAAGTCACCAAGGAGAGGGGATGAAATTTAACAGAAAAAGAGTACAAAATTCTATGTGAGGGGCCAGCATGGTGATTCACGCCTGTAATCTCAGCATTTTGGGAGAGTGAGTTGAAGCCAGGAGTTTGACACCAGGATGGGCAACATATGAAACCCTATTTCTACACAAAATTTAAAAATTAAGGGCTGGGCATGGTGGCTAATGCCTGTAATCCCAGCACTCTGGGAGGCCAAGGCAGTGGATTGCCTGGGCTCAGGATTTTGAGACCAGCCTGAGCAAGAGTGAGGTCTCATCTCTACTAAAAATAGAAAACTAGACGGGTGTTGTAGCTGGTGCCTATAGTCTCAGCTACTCAGGAGGCTGAGGCAAAAGGATCTCTTGAGCCCGGGAGTTTGAGGTTGCTATAAGCTGCGATGCCACGGCACTATCATGGTTCTTGTCGTACTTGACATTTGTTTTCACTCATAGGTCACCTTTGAAAAATTCAGCTGTCTACCCGTGGCACAGAGTGAGACTCTGTCTCAAAATAAATAAATAAATAAACAAATAAATAAATAAATATTAGCCCAGTGTGGTGGTGAAAGAGGATACCCAGAAAAACTGAGGTCTAAGAGAACAGAGGTCTTCTCAAGGAGACCCCAAGGATACACCCACCAAGGTCCTCCCAATGGTGACTCGGCTCTTAGGAATTTGTAGAATCTTAACTTCCTGGGACCTGGAAACTAACACTTGCTTCCCCTTCTGTAAAAGCCCAAGCCCGCTTCTCCAGCTTGATTCAAACTACCCTTGGGCTAGAACTTTTTGACTGGAGATAAAAAGGAGCATACTGAGCTTTGGGGAGGACAGCCATTTGGGACTGTGGTCTGCTACCACTCTGCTAGCTGGAACAAAGCCCTTCCTCTTTTAAACATGGTGTCTGGGTGTTCTTTCTCTCCACTGGGCCTCACCTTCCTGCAACAGTGGCACGTGCCTGTAATTTCAGCTACTTTAGGAGGCTAAGGCAGCGGTTCTCAGCCTGTGGGTCGCGACCCCTTCGTAACAATGAAAATATATTTTGTATATCAGATATTTACATTACAATTCATAGCAGTAGCAACATTACAGTTATGAAGTAGCAATGAAAATAATTTTATGGTTGGGGGTCACCACAACATGAGGAACTGTATTAAAGGGTCGAGGCATTAGGAGGCATTAGGAAGGTTAAGAACCACTGGGCTAAGGTGAGAGGATTGCTTGAGCCCAGGAGTATGAGGTTGCAGTGACAAGTGATCCTGTCACTGCACTCTAGCCTGGAAGACAAAGAAAGACTCTGTCTCAAAAAAAAAAAAAAAAAAAAGGAAGGAAAGGAAGGGAAGGGAAGGGATGGGGACAAAAGAATTCCATGATGGACTTGGAATCAGACAGAGATGAATTAGATTTTCTATCTTCCTTGCTGTGCCCAGGACAAGAAACTTAATGTCTCTGAGCCTCAGTCTGTCCATTTGTAAAATAAGATAATCACAGTAGGTTGGATCCTATGAAATTCTAATTCTATGAGTCAAAAACAGTTGAAATTCAGCAACTTCATACGGTTCAGTATAATATATCCTTCCTAGCAATTGATTACATAAGATGATTTTGTAAGTGTATCCATTACCCTCCTCTCCAATCCTCACCTTCATCTCATTCAGAGTCACCCTGGGGTGTACAGCTCAGCTGACTAAAGCAAGCTGATGTCTCATTCACCTGCTTCCTCCCCAAGGCAAGTGTCTCTATCAGAACTCAGCTTTGGGACTCGGCACCTGTGGCTCAACGGGCTAAGGCGCCAGTCACATACACCTGAGCTGGCAGGTTTGAATCCAGCCCAGGCCACCAACAACAATGATGCCTGCAACCAAAAAATGGCCGGGCGTTGTGGCGGGCGCCTGTGGTCCCAGCTACTTGGGAGGCAGAGGCCGGAGACTCGCTTGAGCCCAGGAATTGGAGGTTGCTGTGAGCTGTGATGCCACCGCACTCTATCCAGGGTGACAGCTTGAGGCTCTGTCTCAAAAAAAAAAAAAAAAAAAAGAACTCAGCTTTGAGGCTCAGTGGTATTTCTTCCTGAACCTTGGCCGACTTTTGGAGGAAAGCATTTCAGCCATCCTGTTACTCATCCCTTTCAGACACTCATGAAGTCCAACCTTGGAATTACACATGCCTCGAGGGCCTTGCAGGGGCCCCTGCCAGGGAAGGCCTAGGAGGAGCCCAAGAGAGCCATGCAGGTGAGGTATGCAGGTGAGGACTGAATTCCATCCCTCATACTCCATGAATGCCTCTGGGACACTAGCCAAGTCACTCTGTCTCTGAGAGCCTCACTTTATTCATTTGTAAATCACTAGAGTAAGAGTCAGCAAACTCTTTCTGTAAAGGGCCAGACAGTAGACATTTGAGATTTTGCAGACCACATGACCTCTATTGCAATGATGCGTCTCTGACATTGTGACACAAAAGCAACCATAGATAAGCAAAGAGGGAATAAGAGGGTCAATGTAACCATTTGGCAGAATAACAAGAGCCCATCACAGCTTTGGGAGTCATGAATACATTTTAATTTTTTTCATAATCTGATGGAAAAAGAAAACTATAATTATGAATATATAAGTTTTCATTTGTCATGATGAAAGTCTCCTTTTGATTTTTTTCCAACTTTTAAAAAATGTATTAACCTTTCTTAAGGCACTAGGCCACACACCCCAGCGCTGGACAATGTCTAAACCTTTCCAACTCTTGGTAGGACCAAGAGAAATCTGGAATTAAGTGGAGATGTCCAGGCTTTAATGAAGAATGGTAAGCCACACCCTATAGCTACTGTTTACACCTTGACCCTACAGTAAACATACCGAGGTGATAATGACACAGAAACAAAGATATATGTGTCTAGCAAAACTTAATCGGCTTTGGACATGGCAAGGGGTTAGCTCAGACCACAGGAAGCCCATGGACATAAATAAGTCCTCTGAGATAATCAAAGCACAAGAAAGGAATGCTGAGTTTTTCCTTATGACAACCAATTCTAGCACCAACTGGATATCTTACAGTTCATTTCAACTCTTGACACTAAATACCCAGAGTTAGCAGTAGACCCCACAGGTTTAAGGGTTCCATCCTACAAGATTGCCTCATTTCAGAGGCACACGTATCGTGTTCCCAGGTTACTTATACTACATATTTCTGTTCTGACTTGACTAGACAGTCACAGCTCCCACCCCCACTTTATTTTATTATTATTATTTTTTATTGAGACAGAGTCTCACTTTGTTGCTCTGTCATGGCATCATGGCTCACTCCTGGGCTCAAGTGATTCTCTTGCCTCAGCCTCCTGAGTAGCTAGGACCACAGGCGCCCGCCACAATGCTGGGTTTTTTGTTTTTTGTTTGTTTGGGCCGGGGCTGGGTTTGAACCTGCCACCTCCAGCATATGGGGCTGGTGCCCTACTCCTTTGAGCCACAGGTGCAGTCCTGGTGCATGTGGCCAGCACCCTACCCACTGAGCTACAGGCACTGCCAGTCCACCCCCACTTTAGTTTTAGTAACTTGCTAGGTTAACTCACGAAACTCAGGAAAACACTTTACTTACATTTACTGGTTTATTATAAAGGATACAACTCAGAAACAGTCAAATGGAAGACATGTCTAGAGGAAGGTATGGGGGTGGATGCATGCAGGGGTGAGTGCACATGCCCTCCTCAGACCTGCACCCTCCTAGCCCCTCGGTGGATTACTAATCCAGAAGCTCTTTGAACCCTGTTGTTTAGAGATTTTTGTGGATGTTTTATCGCTGAGACATGGCTGATTCAATCATTAGCCACTGGTGACTAGCTCAGTCCCTAACTAGTCTGGAGGACTTCCCTGGAGGTTGGAAAGGGGCTGAAAGTTCCAAGCTTTTAATTAAGACTTGATCCTTCTGGTGACCACCTCCATCCCAAAGCTGTCTAGGCTCCTGCCAGTCATTAGATCAGAACAAAAGACACTCTTATCACTCAGGAAATTCCAAGCATTTTAGGATCTGTGTCAAGAACTGGGACAAAGACCAAATATATGTTTTGCATTTTTTTTTTTGTTTTGTTTTTTTGAGGCAGAGCCTCAAGCTGTCACCCTGGATAGAGTGCCGTGGCATTATAGCTCACAGCAACCTCTAATTCCTGGGCTCAAGTGAGTCTCTTGCCTCCACCTCCCAAGTAGCTGGGACTACAGGCGCCTGCCACAACGCCTGGCCCTTTTTTTTTTTTTTGGTTGCAGCTGTCATTGTTGTTTGGTGGGCCTGGGCTGGATTCGAAGCTGCCAGTTCAGGTGTACATGGCTGGCGCCTTAGCCCGTTGAGCCACAGGTGCCGAGCCATGTTTTGCATTTTTAAAATCTCATGCCTAAAAGTCTGTTTTCCTTAATTACAAAGTAGACATGCGTGCTAACATGCATGTAAAATACTTGTTGTGTAAAAGTTTTTATTGGTCATTCTCTTAAAAAAATCATTGTATCAGTGGAGCTGGGTGGCTCTTGCCTGTAAACCTAGCACACTGGGAGGCCAAGGTGGGAGGATTGCTTCTGGTGAAGAGTTTGAGACCAGCCTAAGCAAGAGTGAAATCTCTGTCTCAAAACAGAAAAATTAGCTGGGTGTGATGGTGCACCCCTGTAGTCCTAGCTACTCAAGACGGGACAGCAGGATTGCTTGAGCCAAAGAGTTTGAGGTTGCTGTGAGCTACGCTGAGGCCATGGCACGCTACCGAGGGCAACAAAGTGAGGCTCTATCTCAAAAAACAATAACAACAACAACAAAAACATATGTTTTACCATGCTACAGGAGGCATCTAACACTGCTGTTTACTATGACAACACCACACAACATTCCACAGCCCCCAGCTCAGTCCCATGCTAATCCACCAGTAGGTAATACCATTATCTCATTAAGCAGATAAGGAAACTGAGGCACAGAGGGGGAAGTAAGCTGCTCAAGGTCATACCACTGAGAAATCAAAGAGTTGGCTTGGCGCCTGTGGCTCAACGGGCTAAGGCGCCAGCCACGTACACCTGAGCTGGTGGGTTGGAGTCCAGCCTGGGCCCGCCAAACAATGATGGCTGCAACCAAAAAATGGCCAGACTTTGTGGCAGGCACCTGTAGTTCCAGCTACTTGGGAGGCAGAGGCAAGAGACTCGCTTGAGCCCAGGAATTGGAGGCTGCTGTGAGCTGTGATGCCATTGCACTCTTTCCAGGATGACAGCTTGAGGCTCTGTCTCAAAAAAAAAAAAAAAGAGAAAAATCAAAGAGCTAGGACTTGACTCCAGGTTGCCTGGTACAAAAGCACCAAGTGTGTAATTTATTTATTTATTTATTTATTTATTTTTTGCAGGGTTTTTTTGTTTTTTTTTTTTTTGGTCAGGGCCATCTCCGGGATATGGGGCCAGCGCCCTACTCGTTTGAGCCACAGGCACTGCCCCTACGTAATTTATTTTTATTTTTAAATTTTCTCTTTTTTTTTTGAGACAGTCTCATTATGTCACCCTCAGTAGAGTGCTGTGGCATCACAGCTCACAGTAATCTCCAATTCTTGGGCTTAAGCAATTCTCTTGTCTCAGCCTCCCAAGTAGCTGGGACTACAGGTGCCCACCACAACGCCCAGTTATTTTTTGGTTGTAGTTGTCATTGTTGTTTGGCAGGCCCAGGCTAGATTGGAACCCACCAGCTCCAGTGTATGTGACTGGTGCCCTACGCACTGAGCTATGGGCACCGCCTATTTTTAAATTTCCTTTTTTTTTGCTAACTTGCTTTACCTGAGAATATTTTAAAATTTTTTTAAAGAGATGTGGTCTGGCTGGTCTCAAACTCCTGGACTCAAGTTATTCTCCTTCCTCAGCCTGTAGAGTAGCTTGGAACTGCCTTGCACATTTTTTAAGTTGACATCTTTAACTATTTCATCATAAGTTAATGTTTGCAAAGGATCTAATTTATAGCACGTTATAAAATAAAATTGTTACATCATTCTTTAAATACAAAGATATCTAAATAGCATAGCAATTTGATACCAGTCATCACCTAATTATCCATGAACCAGCTTTTCTTTGAGAGTCTGGAATTTTACATATTTCCTTTTCTCTATAAACTTATATTTCTACTTGGCTTCCCTATAGAATTTTATCCTAATATTATTTGTATGTGTACGTGGGTATATATGTACATATCTACGCCTGTGTTCGATTGTGCATGCGTGTGTATACATACGTTTTGAAGTCTTTTATTGATCACACTTTCATAATTTACTGCAACCATATATATCCATTAATTGAAATTATAGGCCAGGTGTGGTGGCTCACGTCTGTAATCCTAGCATTTTGGAGAGCCAGCGCAGGAGAATCACTCCAGGCCAAGAGTTCGAGACCAGACTAATAAACAACATAGCAAGACCCTGCCTCTCCAAAAAAATTTTTAAATTAGGGCAGTGCCTCTGCCTCAGTAAGTAGGACGCCAGTCTCATATACCAAGGGTGGCAGGGTTCAAACCTGGCCCCAGCCAAACTGCAACAAAAAAAATAGTCAGCCATTGTGGTGGGCGCCTGTAGTCGCAGCTGCTTGGGAGGCTGCTCAGGAGTTAGAGGTTGCTGTGAGCTGTGATACCACAGCACTCTACCAAGGGCAACAAAGTGAGACTGTCTCAAGCTGTCACCCTGGGTAGAGTGCTGTGGCATTATAGCTCATGGCAACCTCCAATTACTGGGCTCAAGTGAGTCTCCTGCCTCTGCCTCCCAAGTAACTGGGACTACAAGCACCCGCCACAATGCCCAGACATTTTTTGGTTGCAGCTGTCATTGTTGTTTGGCCGGGGCTGGATTGGAACCTGCCAGTTCAGGTGTATGTGGCTGGCACCTTAGCCTGTTGAACCACAGGAGCCGAGCCAAAAAAAAAAAAAAAAAATTTAAATTAACCAAGTGTGGTGGTGCACTGATAGTCCCAGCTACTTGGGAGGCTGAAGTGGGAAGATTGCTTGAGTTCAGGCATGGGAGGTTGGCACTGCATTCTAGCCCTGAGAACAGAAAAAAGATAATTTCTCTCCCTCTTTTTTTTTTAGAGACAGAGTTTCACTTTATTGCCCTCGGTAGAGTGCTATAACGTCACAGCTCACAGCAACCTCTAATTCTTGAGCTTAGGTGATTCCCTTGCCTCAACCTCTGAGTAGCTGGGACTACAGGCACCTGCCGCAACACCCGGCTATTTTTTTTGTTGTTGCAGCTTGGCCAGGGCTGGGTTTGAACTCACCACCCTTGGTATAGGGGGCTGGTGCCCTACTCACTGAGCCACAGGCACCGCCCAAAAGACAATTTCTTTTAATTTTCTTTTCTTTTCTTTTGAGACAGTCTCACTTTGTCACTCTCGGTAGAGTGCCTTGGTGTTACAGCTCACCTTTTGGGCTTAGGCGATTCTCTTGCCTCAGCCTCCGGAATACCTGGGACTACAGGCACCCACCATAATGCGGGGCTATTTTTTTGTTGCAATTTGGCTGGGGCCAGGTTTGAACCCACCGCTCTCGGATTATGGGGCTGGCGCCTTACTCACTGGGTTTGAACTCGCCACCCTTGGTATAGGGGGCTGGTGCCCTACTCACTGAGCCACAGATACTGCCCCAAAAGACAATTTCCTTAAAAGCAAAAAAAGAAACCAAGAAATTATAATTTTGTTCTTATACCAGAAGCTTCTAAATGTTGAAAGCTTTCTTTTGGATTAAGTTATTATTATCCAACTAACCAAACAACAAAATACATGATCTATTTTTGTAAATAATATTAAACCCTGAAAGTAACTTTTTCTTTGGAAATTCATCTCTTAATGAGAGAAGATGGATGGGATCATTTTTTTAAAATCAGTTAATAAATAAATTGGATATTTCTTATTGCTAAACAGATAAGATTCTGCATCTATTTTGTGCCTATTTTTCATTTTCATAAAGTCAAGCACCTATTCTTAGAAATCATGGAAATGGAAATAGTTCTATTACAGTCACTCAATTCTTTGCATTCTCCTAGGTTAACTGCTAAAAATCATACTGTGATCATTATTCTGAGTGGCCTATCAGCTTATGATTCAATTAGAATCTCCCTCAATTTTGTTGAAACCAAACATTAGAGCAATTTGCTTCCTCACTTTCTGGGAAACGTGCCAGTAAGATTTAGCTAAGACTTCTCGTACAACTATTAATTACATCTCTCTTGCTTTCTCAGTGGCACTTCGGTTAACTCAAGATACTCAGGATAACTCAATGAGTTGGGTAATATGTTATTAATTTTAACATATTTTTCTAGTGTTGTATTTTTCATAAAATGTTTTGGTCTTACAACAAGTTTCAATTATGTTTTTTGTGGCAGCCACTGTTGTCTTAAGTAACCATTACACATAGGGTGCTGCTGGACAGGCCCTGGCAGGACCAGACAGGCCCATGAGCCGCCATCTGGAGTTGTTTATTCACTTACAAGGCTTCTGTCATAGATAATGATAGAAGACTGGACATTTTAAGCCCATGGTTCCGGTCAAGGACCCAGTGCACTTTGTGCACTGATGTGATTAGGCTATAAATTTAGTCTAGAGTAGGATGCTTTGAAGACATAACCACTTTGACATTAGGGAAATATTTTTATAGCTTCGTGACCTATAAGGGGGAAATCTGTTTAATGTATACTATGATAATAACATTACTAATGCTTGCTTTTGTTATCAGAGTATAAAAATAATAAACAGAAACAGGACAGCAGAGCAGTTCTTTGAGGAGAATTCTCGATGCTCTCCAGAATTTCTGGCATTTCTGTAAATAAAGTGAAAGAGTTATCTGCTTCTCCTTTAATTGGCTTGGGTCACAGGCAGACAGACTCCTTAGTCCAGTGATATTTTCATCAAAACTTTGAATCTGGGAATAATGGTTCACATTTGTAATCTTAACACTCTGGGAGGCCAAAGTGGATGGATCACCTGAATTCAAGAGTTTGAGACCAGCCTGAGCAATTCATTGACCCTGGGCCAAGCATGGTGGCTCAGGCCTGTAATCCTAACACTCTGGAAGGCTGAGGAGGATGGATCACCTGAGCTCAGGAGTTCGAGACCAACGTGAGGAAGAGTAAGACCCCTTCTCTAAAAAAAAAAAAAAATAGCCTGGCATTATGACAGGCACCTGTAGTCCCAGCTCTTGGGAGGCCAAGGCAACAGGATCACCTGAGCCCAAGAGTTGAGGCTGCTATGAGCTATGAAGCCACAGCACTCTACCAAGGGCAACAAAGCGAGACTCTGTCTCAACAGGAAAGAAAAAAAAAAGAAGAGTGAGACCTTGTCTCTACTAAAAATAGAAAAAAATGAGCCAGACATTGTGGTGGCACCTATTGTGCCAGCTACTAGGGAGGCTGAGACAAGAGATTGCCTAAGCCCAAGAGTTTGAGGTTGCTGTGGGCTATGATGCCATGGTCCTCTACCCAAGGTGAGACAGAGTGAGATTCTGTCTAAAAAATAAAATAAATTAAAAAAAAAAAAAAAAAAAGACTTTGGGCTCGGCACCTGTGGCGCAACGGGCTAAGGCAACCAACCACGTACACCTGTGCTGGCGGGTTTGAATCCAGCCTGGGTCCACCAACAAAAATGACGGCTGCAACCAAAAAATGGCCAGGCGTTGTGGTGGGTGCCTGTAGTCCCTGCTACTTGGCGAGGCTGAGGCAGGAGACTCGCTTGAGCCCAGGAATTGGAGGTTGCTGTGAGCTGTGATGCCACTGCACTCTATCCAGGGTGACAGCTTGAGGCTCTGTCTCAAAAAAAAAAAAAAAAAACTTTGAAGCTGTAGACTTAACTCATTTATTCATGGAAGTTAATTGCCATGTGACTTCATTGGAAATGCCAGTCTTCCACTGTCAATGAAAGTAGCTAAATCAGACTGGTTTCTACCAGAAGGAATTTGACTTTATTTTTAGATTTAAATAAGCGTGTTAAAATGCATCCGACTTTTATTTTTAATTCTAAGAAAGGTAAAGGTTAGATAGATGGAGGGTTTGCAGGTAGATTAGATAGGTTGATTGATAGACAGACAGTAAATAATGGTAGGGATAAAGTCAGATGTTTCCACCTTCAGTACTTCTTACTGATGTGCCTTTGCTCTAATATTATGGTCCCTGGACAGTGATACATTCTCTGAAAGAGGTAAAATTGTTTTGTCTTGTTTGTGTGTGTGTATTTGTTTGTTTTTGAGACAGAGTCTCACTTTGATGCCTTGGGTAGAGTGCCATGGCGTCATAGCTCACAGCAAACTCAAACTCTTAGGCTCAAGTGATCCTCTTGCCTCAGCCTCCTGAGTAGCTGAGACTATAGGCACCTGCCACAATGCCTGCCTTTTTGTTTTTTTTTTTAGAGACAGTGTCTCCTTCTGGCTCTAGCTGGTCTCAAACTCCTGAGCTCAGGCAATCCACCTGCCTCAACCTCCCAGAGTGTTAGGATTACAGGTGTGAGCCATTGTGCCCAGCCTTTGTTTTATTTTATTTTAGACAGAGCCTCAAGCTGTCATCCTGGATAGAGTGCTGTAGCATCATAGCTCACAGCAACCTCCAATTCCTGGGCTCAAGCGAGTCTTTTGCCTCCGCCTCCCAAGTAGCTGGGATTACAGGAACCTGCCACAATGCCCAACCATTTTTTGGTTGCAGCTGTCATTGTTGATTGGCGGGCCCGGGCTGGATTTGAACCTACTAGCTCAGGCGTACGTGGCTGGCGCCTTAGCCCATTGAGCCACAGGAATTGAGCCTATTTTATTTTATTTTATTTTATTTTTCTTTGTTTTATTTTTGAGACAAGTTCTCACTGTGTCACCCAAGCTGGAGTGCAGTGGCATGATCATAGCTCACTCTAGCCTTGTTCCAGCCTCAGCCTTTGAGCAGCTGGAACTATGATACAGGTTCATGCCACCTTTGGAATTTTCTGAGGGGTAGGAGGGTCTTTGATTATTCATAAGAGCTCTTTTTGATCACATCTGAATTTATAGTAATGAAGTAACTTATGGTAGGACCCCTGAATAGCCTCAGGATGGTGCTAGTTATTAGAAAGACCAAGTAATTAAGAGGATTGGAAATTTCAGGTTCATCCATGGACTGGGAAGGAGGGTTGGAGGCAGGCACCTGGAGATGAAGCTCTATACCAACTCTCGAACAACAGATTCAATGATCTGGGTTGGTGAACACATTCATGTGCTAAAAGGGTAGCTCACCTCAACTCTACCCAGACAGAAGATTCTGTGCTTGGGACCCTCTGGAATTCACCCTATGTACCTATTCATCTGTTTCCTTTATAATAAATCAAAAACATATGAGATCTGACAATTAAGTTTACAAACTCATCCTAGAAAAAGTGCTACATACTTCATTGCTAAATATTACCATGGTCACCTTCAAAGTACTCCCCTTGGTAAACTATGCACCAATGCCAGCACCTAGTCTGTCCTTCAATTTTAGAATGCTTTCTGGAATAGCCATCAAAGCTGTCATCATAATACACTTGATATCCTGAATGCCATCAAAATGTCTCCCTTTCAATATTTCCTTTATCTCTGGATAAAGACAAAAGTCACCGGGGTCCAGATCAGATGAGTAGGGAGGGTGTCCTAAAATAGTTTGTTGGGCAGCGCCTATGGCCCAGGGAGTAGGGCGCTGGATCCATATACTGAGGGTGGTGGGTTTGAACCCAGCCCTGGACAAACTGCAACAAAAAATAGCTGGGCATTGTGGTGGGTGCCTGTAGTCCCAGTTACTCAGGAGGCTGAGGCAAGAGAATTGCTTAAGCCCAAGAGCTAGAGGTTGCTGTGAGCTGTGATGCCACAGCATTATACTGAGGGTGACAGAATGAAACTCTGTCTCTAAAATAATAATAATAATAATAATAATAATAATATAGTTTTTTTACTGGCCTAAAACTCTCCCATAGACAGTGCCCTATGAGTTGGTGCATTACTGTGATCCAAGAACCATGAGTTGTTGGTCTCCCAGAGAGCTAGGATTATAGGTGTGAGCCACTGTGCTCAGCCTCATTTCTGGCTTTTAAAAACATTCCTGGGTGGCACCTGTGGCTCAAAGGAGTAGGGCACCAGCCCCATAACCGGAGGTGGCAGGTTCAAACCCAGCCCAGGCCAAAAAAAAAAAAAAAAAAATGCAAAAATAAAAACATTCCTTAAACATTATATCTTTCATATGATATCATGTCCTTGTAAAGTCTGTATGACATTCCAGTGTATGAAAGTACCATGATTTATTTAGCCTAGTTCTCCACTGATAATGTATTTAAGTTGTTTGTTTGTTTGTAGAGATAGAGTCTCACTTTGTCACCCTCGGTAGAGTGCCGTGGCACCACAGCTCACAACAACCTCCAGCTCTTGGGCCTAGGTGATTCTCTTGCCTCAGCCTCCCGAGTAGCTGGGACTACAGGCACCCGCCACAATGCCCGGATATTTTTTTGGTTGCAGTTGTCATTGTTGTTTGACAGGCCTAGGCCAGTTTGAGACAGTGAGCCGCTGAGCTACAGGCGCCAAGACGAGAAATTCCTAATTTTTATGTAATTGAATTTATCTATCTGTTTTGAACTTATGAATTTCATGTCACACTCTGAAATTATTATTATTATTATTTTTTTTTTTTTTTTGAGACAGAGCCTCAAGCTGTCACCCTGGATAGAGTGCTGTGGCATCACAGCTCACAGCAACCTCCAATTCCTGGGCTCAAGCGAGTCTCCTGCCTCCACCTCCCAAGTAGCTGGGACTACAGGC
>CAUYON010085140.1:0-10730 GCA_963573935.1 Arctocebus calabarensis
GCAGTCCCAGCTACTTGGGAGGCCGAGGCAGGAGACTCGCTTGAGCCCAGGAATTGGAGGTTGCTGTGAGCTGTAATGCCACGACACTCTACCCAGGGCGACAGCTTGAGGCTCTGTCTCAAAAAAAAAAAAAAAAAAAAGAGAGAGAGAGAGATGAAAAAGAAAGGAAATATTTTTCTTAGAATCCATACAGAATTTCCCTCTTAGAGCCAAAATAAATGGCATTTGTTTTGTAAGCAATCAACTGGGTATGATATAGTAACTTTATCTAACATATAATTTAGAAAGTAATACTAGATGTTCAAAACAGAATTCAGTTCCTATAAGCCCAAAATCTAAAAAATAATTAAGGTTAAACTACATTTAGAGAGTGAATATCTTGTTAGAATGTTCATGTCTAATGTGGAGTTTCTGATCTACATTCCTCCACAAATGCTCCATTTTGTTTGTGGTCAATGTGGGAATGAAGCAATTGTAGTATTCCAGTTTAATTTCAAAATTTATGTAGGTTTTTCATTTAGTTTGATTTTCCTTTATGATGTATCAAAGTACACATATTCAGGTTGATGAATTTTAACAATTAAATGCCCCTACATTATCTTTTCTTAAAACAAGATATAGTATATGTCTGTCACCTTCAAAATCCTCTGATGTCCTTTTTAAATTAATTCCAGGCTCCTCCCCTGCTCCTTATATCTGCTTAGTCAGTCAATGTTCCAATTTCTAATTTTGTGTGTATATAACGTTTTGCTAATTTTTCTACTTCTCATAAGTAAAATCTTTTATAAGAAGAATCATAAATACATATGTTCTGTGCCTGGCTTCTTTGGCTCAAAATAACATTTTTAAGATTCATTCATGTTGTTTCCTTTTATCTTGGAGCACTATTTCATTATAAAAAAAAAAACAATTTGCTTAACCATTCTCCTGTTATTGGATATTAGGGTTGTTTCCAGTTTCCAGTTACTGTGAATAAGGCAATTAAGTGCAAGCCTTTTGTCGACCTAACATTTTCATGTATCTCAATAAATACCTAGGAGTGAAATTAATGATTCATCAGTTAGAAGTATGCTTAATGATAATTTTAAATTTACGTATGTAAATTAACTTTTCTTATTTTTTTGGTGTACAGTTCTATGAATTTTTAATGCATAGATTTGTGTAATCACCACATTCAGGATTTAGAATGGTTCTACTACTGCAATATACTCTGTTTTAATGCCCATTTGAAGTCAAACTTTTTTCCTCTTTTTCTAACCTTAATAACCACTAACTTATTCTTCATCCTCATGGTTTTATCTTTTAAAGAATGTTATACAAATAGACTCATAAAGTTTCTAACTTTTGAGACTGGCTCCTTTTATTCAGCAACCTGCCTTTGTGATTCATCCAGGTTGTTTTGTCAAACTACCCTTTCTTCCTTTTGATTTTTGAATACTATTCCATTGTACGAACATATCACTGGTTGTTATTCACTCAAGAAAGAACATTTGACTGATTTTAAGTTTGGAGCTAATATTGATAGAATTGTTTTAAATATTTTAGTACATATTTTTAAGGAAACAATTTTTTTTAATGTTGATGTTTTATCCTTCTGTGAACTTGGTAAATTTGCTTATTAGGAGTCTTTTTTGATTACTTGCAGTTTCTATATAGGTAATAATGTTAACAAATAGGGATAATTTTATCTCCTTGTTTGAAAATTGTACACTTTTTTACTTTATTATTGATTACTTCATCAGCTAGGACTTCCAATAAAATATTGC
Source organism: Arctocebus calabarensis (assembly GCA_963573935.1). Taxonomy (NCBI): domain Eukaryota; kingdom Metazoa; phylum Chordata; class Mammalia; order Primates; family Lorisidae; genus Arctocebus; species Arctocebus calabarensis. Next base: position 1,767 of record CAUYON010085140.1, read on the forward strand.
ATATGAGTGGGAGACTGAATATCTTGCCTTTTGATTGATCTTAAGGTAAAAACATGCACTACTGAGTGTGATATAACTGTATATGTGGATTTTATTTTTTTTTATAGATTTCCTTTCTTTAGGTAAGTAAGTTTAATTCTATTCCTCATTTGCTGAGAATGTCATTTTTTAAATCATGAATACATGTTAAATTTTGTCAAATTGTTTGGCACTAGTTGATAATGATCATCTAGTTTTCCTTTAAAATCTGTTAATATGATGGATCTTAAAAACTGAGTTTCAACATGAAGCAAACAAAGCATTCCTGAAACAAATCTCTTTTGGTTATGATGTACTATTTTTAACTTTATTGCTAGAGCTAATTAGTCAATATTTTGTTAATAACTTTTTACTAAATTTTCACAAAGGATATTGGACAATAGTTATATGTCTTATACTGACCTGGTTTATTTTACGTGTTATGTTGACTACTTATAATTAGTTAGAATATGACACATCCTTTTCTATTTTCTTGGAGAAATTGTGTAGAATTGGTATTATTTATTTTTTAAATATTTGGTAGAATTCAAGTGAGAAATCATCTGCTTGGAAGACTATTCTTTCACCTGATTCTGTGTATTTTGTGATAACTTTTATTCTGGACTATCTTGTCAAAGATGTTTGCATAGCAAACAACTTGGATAATAGAGAGTGTTTCTTACCATAGCAGAGGGACAAATTGATTTTCTATCCAGATAAAAAGATATTGTCTCCCTTGGGCAAAGATTGGACAGGTTTGCTAATAGCCCCCTTCTAAGATTGGGGATTTCCTAAGCTTGGGATTCTTCAGATGTGACACAAACCCACTCTGTGCATACTTACCTCAGCCCACCTTTGCAATAGTCTCGTGGGACTTAGAGCCAAGGGGAACCAATGTGAAGATGAAGCTTATGCTTCCCACTGTGCTGAGAGTAACAAAGCCCTTTGTCTCTTGTGCTTTCTCACAGTGTTTAAAGAAATGACAGAAAATTGTTTTATTTGGCTATGAGTTTAAGATCCCAGTTCATCATCCTGGGAAATGAATTTTCTGTTATTGAAGGTTTTCCTCTCATCTGAATTTGTTTATGATTAGCTGAGTATATACCAATGTGTAATGCTAATTGTTACTTTCAATTATTCTTTTCTTCACACATTTACCAAGTATAATTTGACACACACTATTTTAGGGGCTGGAGACATAGTAATGAATATAGGAAACAATACTAGTTCTCATGGAGCATACATTCAGGTGGAAAGAGATATACAGGGTAATACGCCAGAAAATGATTAATGCAGGGAAACAGAAGAGAGAGTACTGGTGGGGATGTTTCTGCTTGTTTGTTTGTTTTTATATACTAGAATGGTCACATACAGAGATATTTGTGTAGAAACATATAGGAGATGAGGATGAGAACCACAGAGACATTGTGAGGAAGGATTTTTCAGGCAGAGAAACTAGCAGATTTAAGAGTATGAGTTAAGAAGGTTAAGGGACATGAGGAACTGAATTGCCCCAAGAAAGCTAGTGAGAAATATGTAATAGCAGAGCAGATCACTCAAGTCGGAGAAGCCAGATCATGTAAATATTGCCTTGTACTCAGATACAGATAACCACTGGAAAATTTTAAAGAGAGGAGTCACCTAATCTAATTAATGCTTTAAAAGATTATTCTATCTGCTACATTGAGAATAGACTTTGTTTGTGTGTTTGGTTGTTTGTGTGTGTGTGTGTATATGTGTGTGTGTGTGTGTGAAGAGAAGAGAGTAAGGATTAAAACAGGGAGATACATCAGAAGACTACTGCAATTATCTAATCAGCAGAATGCATAGGTCATTAAAAAAGTTTTGAGATACACAAAAATCAAGAAATGTTGCCCTCCTCCAGCAACATAGACAAATTGAACGAGTTGAAACTTGCATGAGTGAATCAGGAAGAATGCTGCTGATTGTGTTTCTTGGAAGCACGATGATGGGCAATTACATGGTCTGTCTCCATACTTTTTTGGTGACAAGGATAAAATTATTAACATTTGACATGGCAAGAAGTGAATAGACTTTAATCTATAAATTTAAAATAGCGTGCAAATTAACATTGTACATGAACTTTATGGACATCTGTATTTTGAATGTTTCATCTGACAGAATTGACTGATGCATTAAATGTGAGTATGTGGAAAATAAAAGAGTTAATGTAGCTTCCAAAGTTTTTGGCTTGAGAAATTTGAAAACTCAAAATGCCATCGAGATCAGGAAGATGATAGGGAGGTCAAGTCATTGACATAATATATTTGATATACCTTATGGATTATGAAGTGAAGATATCAGGTAGATAGTTTCATAAATAAGTCTGAAGTTCAAGGAAAAGTTCTAGGTTAAAGTTACCAATTTCAAAGATGTTAACATTAAGAAACTGAATACTTAGAGATCTGAAAATAGACCTGCCATTTGATTCTATAATTCCTCTACTAGGTATATATCCAGAAGACCAAAAATCACATTATAACAAATATATTTGTACCAGAATGTTTATTGCAACCCAATTCACAATTGCTAAGTCATGGAAGAAGTCCAAGTGCCCATTGACCCACAAATGGATTAATATATTGTGGTATACATATACCATAGACTATTATGCAGCCTTAAAGAAAGATGGAGACTTTACCTCTTTCATGTTTCCATGGATGGAGCCGGAACATATTCTTCTTAGCTAAGTATCTCAAGAATGGAAGAAAAAGTATCCAATGTACTCAGCTACACTATGAAACTAATTTATAGCTTTCATATGAAGGCTATAACCCAATTATAGCACAAGAATATGGGGAAAGGGGCAAGGGAGGGTAGGGAAGAGGGGAGAATGGGTGGAGGGAGGGTAATCAGTGGGATCACACCTACGATTCATCTTAGAAGGGTACAGGTGAAACTTACTGAATGCAGAATATAAAGGTCTTAGCACAATAACTAAGAAAATGCCATGAACGCTATATTAACCAGTTTGATGAAAATATTTCAGATTGTATATGAAACCAGCACATTGTCCCCCATGATTGCATTAAAGTATGATTTAATTTTAAAAAAAGAAACTGAATAAGTTTACCTTGCATGTGTGTATAGCTAGAAAGACATTTAATAGTTAAATAGATGAAGAGAAAGAAGCAAAAGAGACTGAAAAAATAGACCAGAAAGGTAAAAGGCAAACCAAGAGTCTGTTTTTGAAAAAAACCTAAAAAAAAGTATTTCAAGAAGGGAGTTAATGTGTTTTAACAAATGACAAAGACCTCATTCATCTGTTGGACACTGCTACTCTGACTGTTCATGCAAATTTTCACCTGCCAATATTTACATCCGTGTAACTGAAGATTGTTCAAAAAGAAAGTAAAAAGTACTCTGTTTAAGCATAAGCTAGGCCAGAAATGGAAGGCAATTAATACAACACTCCCATTCAATAAATTTTAAATAATGCATAAACTCTCCCACTCTAGATTGTTAAGTGGAAAGAATGCAGAGGTTAGTGTATATTCATATTATTTCTGTATGTTTCCTTATGGGACTTAATTTCAGCAATAGCTACTTTAATAATATGTCCTTTATTGTACGGCATCCCTTTCTGATACCACTTCCTACTCACCTGTTAGTGTTCTCTGCAATCCTCAAAATAGCTACTTTCCTTAGAATCTGGTCTCAGAGTCTGCATCAGGAAAAAACTAAGCCCGTCAGTTTTAAGTAAGAAGAGGGCTGTATTTAACCACTGGAATTAATATTAGTGGCCTTGAGAAGACTGGTTTCACTAGCATGTTTGAGGTGATTTTTTTTTTTTTTTAGATTTCTTTCACGAAATCAAAGAAAAAGAATAAAGTAGTGATATTAAAGACTACTCTTAGGAAGTGTTGTGACAGAGGGAACTAGAAAAAATGGTAAAGTAATTAGAGGGTACTATGGAGTCAAGAGACTTATTATTATTATTATTATTTTTTGCAATTTTTGGCCGGGGCCTGGTTTGAATCCATCACCTCCAGTGTATGGGGCTAGCACCTTAACTCCTTGAACCACAGGCGCCACCCAAGGTAATTTTTTTTTAAATGAGAGAAATCATAGCATGTTTGTGTGTTGGTGCAAATCATACAGAAGAGAGGGGGAAATAATGGTGTAGAAAAGAGAGAAGAGACCATTTCTGTAATGAGAAAGTTGTATAGTCAAGAAGGAAAAAGATTGATCAGATAAGTTTGACATAGAAGAATTGACAGTTCATTTTTGGTAGGGAAAAAGCAGTCTAAGTGCTCAGTGTTGGGTAAGTGGTAGATGTGATAGAGTATGTGGAATGACTTTTCTAATTACTTCTATTTTCATTCATTTGTTGAGACATAGGGAAGGAGATACATAGTGTGAGGGAGGATGCAGAAAGTATGAAATAGACATTGAGGATGAAGAATTTGTTAGGGAAATAAAATAACTTTTTAAACTTAAGGTTTATTTAAGTTTAGTTGTCATGAAGTGAAAGAGAAACCAGTGGACATGGTTTTCTCCACCTACACACAACTGCAGAGTTTTAGGCACAAAACAGATGAAGAATTACATTTATCTAAGCTTGAAATTGTTTCCAAATAAATGTTGTGAAAACAAAGAGGATGTATAAAAAAGAATGATAACAATGATGAATTATGGAATACATGCGAGTCATTACAAAAGTTCTGAGATATACAAAAATCAAGAAACATAAAGTCTGCATGGACAGAAACAAATGAAGCCCTCCCAGCAACACTGATGAGCCCAGCAAGTTGAAACTTGAACAGGTGAAACAGGAAGAACGCTGTTGACTATGTTTCTTGAAAGTGAAACAGTGAACCATACACAGTAGGTCTCAAAACTTTGTTGGAGACCTACCTATATTCTGGAAAATGAAAGAAAAAAGTCAATAAAAATCAAATGAGTCAATGTATCAAAAAGCCCAAGGAGTTATAGAATTGCTGGACTCTGTAGTCTAGAGGAAGTAAGTTGGAAAGCTAGGATGTAGTAGTCAGTAGAGGAAGATGCCTACAATTAAAATTATGGTGTGAGAATAAAATTATTATCAGTACATTAATATTTCAGGCTTACAGACCCTTGAACCTCTGTTCCATATACGCAATTCTGCTGTCAAAGCTGGAGGCAGTCATAGACAACACACTAACAAGTGGGTATGTTTGTGTTCCAGTAAAATTTTCTGTATAAAAACAAGCAGCTAATCAATTATACTGAGATTTTAAGATGCAAGATTGTTATCTAAAACTTAACCACTTTCCTATTTACCAGCAATGAATAAGTGGAATTTGAAATTAAAAACCCAAGGCCATTTACATTAGCAGCTCCAAAAATAAAACACTAAGGTAGAAATTAATAAAATGTGTACAAGATCTACATAAAGAAAACAACAGAGCTCTGATGAAAGAAATAAAAGGAAAACCAAATAAATAGAGACATATGTCAAGTTCACAGGTAGAAAAGTTCAGTATTATCAAGATATCATTTTTTTCCAAACTTTAATTTTGTATATGTATCAACATAATCTCAATCAAAATCCCAGCAAGCTATTTGTGGATATTAGCAAATTGACTTTAAAGTTTATTTGAAGAGGCAAAAGACCCAGAACAGACAACTCAATAATGAAGGAAAAGAACAGGGGATTGACATTACCAATCCTAAAAATTTGCAGTAATTAAGACAGTGTGGTATTACTGGTGAAAGGATAGACCAATAGATCAATAGATTAGAATAGAGAGCCCAGCAGTAGACCCAAATAAATATAATCAATTTGATAAAGGATTAAAGGGAACATAAGCAAGAGAAGACAGTATTTTTTTTTTCTTTTTGCAGTTTTTGGCCAGGGCTGGGTTTGAACCCACCACTTCTGTATATGGGGCCAGTGCCGTACTCCTTGAGCCACAGGCACCATCCAGAAGACAGTATTTCCAAAGATGCTGGAATACCTCGACATTCATGTGCAAAAAAATGTGAATCTTCTAGACACAGATCTTACACTTCTCTCAAAGTTAGCTCCAATTGGATTATAGATCTAAATGTAAAATGCAAAACTACAAAACTCTTAGAAGATAACAGGAGAAAATCTAAATGAACGTGGGTACAGCAAATAATTTTTAGATATGACATCAAAGGCAAGATTCATTTAGAGAGGAAGCTGGTAAGGCAACCAATAGAGGTAAGCTGGACCATTAAAAACAAACGTTTCTACCATCAGAAATATACTATCAGGAGAACGGCTGGATGTGGTGGCTCATGTCTGTAATCCTAGCATGCTGGGAAGCCAAGGTGACTGGATTGCTTGAGCTTAGGAGTTTGAAACCAGCTTGAGCAAGAGCAATATCTGATCTCTCTAATAATAATAATAATAATTTAAAAAGTCAGGCATTGTGGTAGACGCCTAGAGGCCCAGCTACTTGGGAGGCTGAAAAAAGAGAATTGTCTGAGCCTAAGAGTTTGAGGTTGCTATGAGCTATAATGCCATGACACTCTACTGAGGGTGACAAAATGAGATTCTGTCTCAAAAAAAAAATAAATAAAAGGAAAAAAAAGACAAAGAAAAAAGAGAGAGAAAGAGAATGAATAGGCAAACCACAGACTGGGAGAAAATATTTTCAAAGGATGTATTTCATAAATGTCTGTTGAAAATGCACCAAAAAACCCCCTAAAACTCAACAATAATGAAATAAAAGATGAAATTAGCAAATGGGCCAAAAACCTTATCTGGTGTGTCCACAAATAAGATATGTGGATGGGAAGACATTACTCAATATCATGTCATGAAAATGCAAATTAAAACAAAAATGAAATACCACTAAATAACTATTAGAAAGGTGAACACCCAGACTACCACCAGCACCAAATTCTAGGAAAGATGTAGAGTAACAGGAATTCTCATTCATGCTGGTGAGAATGTAAAGTAGTAGGGCCATTTTGGAAGACAGTTTGACAGTTTCCTCCAAAATTAAACACACACTTATTACCATCACAATCTAGCAATTGTGTCCTGTCTTAGTCCATTCAGGTTGCTAAGAAAATTACTATATAGCACGTGGCTTATAAACAGTAGAAATTTATCCCTTATGGTTTGGGATGCTAGAAAGTCCAGTATCAAGTCATCATCAGAGTCTGTGTGTGGTGAGGTAATCCTTGTTCATAGATGACTCAGGTGATCCTCTTGCCTTAGCCTTCTGAGTAGATGGTTATATAGGTTTGTACCATTGTGTCTAGCTAATTTTTAACTTAAAACATTTTTTTTTGAGACAAGATCTTGCTGTGTTACCTGATCTGGTCCCAAAACTCCTGGGCTCAAGCTGTCCTTCTGCCTTGGCCACTTAAAGGGTGGCATTACCACATCTGGCTTTGTATAGCCATTTTTTGATGTGTCCGTATATGGTAGAAAGGCCAAGGGAGTTCTCTAGTGTGTCTTTTAGAAAGGCATTCATCCCATTCGTGAGGGCTTGATCCTCATGACCTAATCACTTCCCAAAGATGCTACCTTCTAATACCATCACTTGGGGGTTCAGATTTCCGTGTATAAATTCTAGGGGAACATAAATACTTAGTCCATAGCCTACTTCTTGGTATTTGCCCCAAGGAATTGAAAACTCACGTCCACCCAAAAACCTACACACAGGTGTTTATGGCAGTTTTGTTCATAAATACCAAAAGTAGGAACCTGCTAAGATGTTCTTCAGTAGGTGAGTGGATAAAAAATGGCACTATATCCTGGGAATTTTCTAACTTGGTGGTAAAAAGAAATGAGATAACAAGCCATGAGAAAACATGTAGGAAACTTAAAAGCTTAGTATCACTAAGTGAAAGAAGCCAATCTGAAAAGCCTACATACTATACATTTCCAACTAGAGAAGGTGCCAAAAAAAGTATACCCATTTTAAGAAAGGAAAAGTGTATTAAAATTGCAATATACAGTAAGTATTGATAACATTTGTTACCTTGCATATTGCATCTTATATCTCTTGTAATTGCCCAAATCAAACGTGACTTGTGTATTTTGGATATTTTTTCCCTTTCTTAAAATGTGAATAAATTTTTTTTGGCATCCTCTATATATAACATTCTGAAAAAGGAAAAATTGCATAGTCAGTAAAAAAGATTAGTGGTTGCCAGAGGTTAACGATGTGGGAAAGATACATGGTCAGACCTCAGAGGATTTTAGGGCATAAAACTACGCTGCATGATACTATAATGGGAAATATGTGTCATTATAAATTCATCTAATCCCACAGAATGTACAACAGATAAAAATGAACCTTCACGTAAACTATGGTTTATGTGCCAGTGATGTACCAATGTAGGCTCATCAGTTATAACAGATGTGCAGTGGAAGATGCTGTAGGTATGGGAAAAAGTGGATGGCCCATGGGCATAGGCCCCTGTTCTAGAATATATCCATGAGCCTAAGCCACCAGAGGAAGATTGTTGGCAGGGGGCGGCACATGTAGCTAAGTGGTTAGGGCACTGGCAACATGCACCAGGGCTGGTGGGTTTGAATCCAGCCTAGGTCTGCTAAAATGAAAAAAAAAAAAAATAGCTGGGACTTGTGGTGGGCACATGTAGTCCCAGCTACTTGGGAGGCTGAGGCAAGAGAATTTCTTGAGCCCAGGAGTTTAAGGTTGCTGTGAGCTGCGATGCCACAACACTCTACTGAGGGGGATATAGTAAGGCTCTGTCTTGATACAAAAAAAAAAAAAAGAAAGAAAGACTGTCTCAACTCCACATAGTAAGATGTAAAATTAAAGACATTCTGAAGACATGAAAAAAAAAAAAAAAAAAACCTCAATAAGACAGGTTATATTATTAGCCTATTTTATTCATGAGAAAAACTGAAGCTCAGAAAAGTTAAGTAATCTGCCAATAGTCACCCAAAACATTGTAATTCCTGTTCATAAGCCCATTGTAAAATCCTTGTTA
>CAUYON010085141.1:0-13646 GCA_963573935.1 Arctocebus calabarensis
AGACGGGGAAAGACTGGGAGAGAAATGGAGAGAGCTTCTCTCTCCCCACTTGAATTCTCTCCCTCTACCAGGAGCTTTAGTGTTTTCTATATTCTTTTCTGTAAATAAATTCTGTGTTACCACTGGGGAAAGGGGGGGATAATGTAATGAAGAATAATAAAATACATGTATTTAAAAATAAAAAAATAAAAAATAAAAATAAATAAAATAAAATATCTGTTCTAGGCTACACCTCAGCTACTGCTCTCTGAATATTGTTTTTTTTTAATTCAAAGAAGTTTGCATACTTTTATCCATTTGAGAACAAAATTTTCTATAAATCCACTTGAGACCTTTAATATCTGCATGTTGATTTTGTATTGAAAGCAAATTCACTGCTCTGTTCCCCCAGTTTTGCTCAAAGTCTCAAGTGTATTAAAGCTTATGACCTTAGAGTCTAAATGCTGTTGTTATATCATAAAATAAAACTACATGTTTATTTGCATATACATTTCAAATTATTGTCATGGAGTTATTTTCTCTGTTGCAGCAAGATTTAACTTTCAACATTCAAATGTTTCATCATGCTGAATTTATTTGAAATTACATCACTGTTAATTCATACCAAATGTACTACTTTGAGCTGAATTAAATATTAACAGTAAAAATGTACCTTTAATTAAAATTTTAAGCACTCAAAATAAAAAAAAATAAATAAAAAACAAAACAAAACAAAAAAAAGAAATCCCCACATGTATGTCTCATGCACGTCTCATTCGAGTGACCCACTAATGGGTTAAATTGGCCTGCTACATGCCACAATAGAGCTTGTATCCTGCTTCTTGCATCCCTTCTTAACATTACAGAGCGAATTTACACCTGAGGCAAAGCTGCAGCCCCGCATGTCTCTGGTCATGCAACACTCTGTAAAGAAAATTATGAAACCCTAAGAAAGGAAATAGCAGAGCATTTCTTTAAATGGGAGAACATACCATGCTCATGGCTGGGAAAAATCAACATTGTTAAAATGTCTATACTTCCCAGAGCAATCTACCAATTCAATGCCATCGTTATTAAATTACCAACATCCTATTTTCAAGACTTGGAAAAAATGATTCTACATTTTATATGGAAGCATAAAACAATATATAGCTAATGCAGTGCTTAGTAATAAAAACAAATATAGCTAATGCAGTGCTTAGTAATAAAAACAAAGCCTGGGGTATCAGCTTACCATATTTTAGGCTGCACTACAAGGCCATAGTGGTCAAGGCAGCATGGTACTGATGCAAAAATGTAGACATAGACATTTGTAATTGAATAGAAAAACAGGAAATGAAACCTCTAACTTACAACAACTTAATTTTTAATAAACCAAACAAGAACATCCACTGAGGAAAAGACTCCCTATGCAATAAATGGTGCTAGAAGAACTGGATATCCATATGTAAAAGATTAATTTGACACGCACCTTTCTACACTCACAAAAATTTATTCGAGATGGATAAAGAACTTCAATTTAAGGCAAGAAATGATAAAAATCCTCAAAGAAAGATTAGGAAAAACACTGAAAGAGAAAGACTTAATCAAGAAGACTACCATGGCAATAGCAATAACAGTGATAATAAACAAATGGGATTTAAGCTTTTGTACAACCAAGGAGACAACAACAAAAGCAATTAGACAACCTACTCAATGGGAAAGGATATTTGCATATTTTGAATCAGACAAAAGCTTAATAACTAGGACCTATACAAAAGTAAAATTAATCCACAAGAAATAACCAACAATTCCATACATTAATGGGGAAGAGAGATGAACACAACCTTCTTTTTTTTTTGAGACAGAGCTTCAAGCTGTTACCCTGGATAGAGTGTTGTGGCATCACAGCTCACAGCAACCTCCAATTCCGAGGCTCAAGCGAGTCTCCTGCCTCCACCTCCCAAGTAGCTGGGAATACAGGCACCCGCCACAATGCCCGGCCACTTCTTGGTTGCAGCCACCATTGTCATTTGGCGGACCACGGCTGGATTCGAACACACCAGCTCAGGTGTACGTGGCTTGCACCCCAGCCTCCTGAGCCACAGGCGCTGAGCCAGAACAGAACCTTCTCTAAAGAAGACAGACGAATGGCTAGCAAACACATGAAAAAATGTTCATCATCCCTAATTATTGGATAAATTCAAATAAAAACCACCCTGAGATATCATCTAACCCCAGTGAAAATGGCCCATATCACAAAATCTCAATACTGAGGATGCTGTCACAGACATGGAGAGATAGGAATACTTTTACACTGCTGGTGGGACTGCAAACTAATACAAACTTTTTGGAAGGAAGTATGGAGAAACCTCAAAGAACAAAACCTAGACATCCCATTTGATCCTTCAATCCTTTTAATGGGCGTCTATCCAGAAGGAAATGAAACATTTTATTATAAAGACATTTGTACTGGAGGGTGGCATATGTGGCTCAAAGGAGTAGGTCACAGGTCCCATATTCTGGACGTGGCAGACTCAAACCCAGCCCTGCCCCACACCCCCCAAAAAGACACTTGTACTACATTGTTTTTCACAACTCAATTTACAATCTCTGAAAAATAGAAACAGCCTAAATGCCCCTCAAACCAGGAATAGATTGGCAAGCTGTGGTATATGTATAACATGGAATACTATTCAGCCATCAAAAAAGGAGATTTTGCAGCATTTGTATTAACCTGGATGGAGGTGGAACACATTATTTTTAGTGAAGCATCACAGGAATGGAGAAACATGAATCCTATGTATTCAACTTTGATATGAGGGCAATTAATGACAATTAATGACATGACAGGGCATTGGGGAAGGGGAGAGCAGACAGAGAGAAAAAGGTAAGGAGTGAGGGAAAATAAAAGAAAAAAAAAGAAAAGAAAATAATGACTAATTATCACACAAATTGAATTTAATTTTGACCAAAGTGCATTACTTAAACATTATTATTTTTTATTATTACATCATGGCTGTGTACATTAGTGCAATCATGGAGTACAATGTTTTGGCTTCATATCCAATCTGAAATATATTTATCCAACTGTTTGACATAATCTTTATGGGATTTTCTTGGTTATTGAATGAAAACATTTGTATTCTGCATTTAGTAAGTTTCACCTGTACCCTTCTAAGATGCACCATAAGTGTGATTCCACCATTTACTGTCTCTACACCCATCCTCCCCCTCCCCTCCTCTCCCTTGCCCCTTTCCCCATATTCTTGTGCTATGATTTGGTTATAGCCAAATCATTGAAATCACTTCATATGAAAGGTATAAATTAGCTTCATAGTAGGGCTGAGTACATTGGATACTTTTTCTTCCATTCTTGAGATCCTTTGCTAAGAAGAATGTGTTCCAGCTCCATCCATGTAAACATGAAAGAGATAAAGTCTCCATCTTTCTTTAATTTTTAATAGAACTTGTTGTTATTTTGTTGAGGATACTGCATCCTCTTTTATAAATGAAATATGTTTGTATTTTTATAATAATGCATCTTTTTCTAATTTTCATATCAGGTGTATCCAAATGAAGTAGAATTATTTTGAAGTATTTCTTATTTTCCTATTATCTACAAGATTTTACTTGGTCTGTGTTTTACAATTATGTTTCATTTTTAGTTATAAATTTTGGTTGTCTAATTTTTCAGACTTTGAAAAAAAATAAGAAGAAGGTAACTGATGACTCCACACTGAACCTCAGAATCAAAGCATTCTATGATAGTCATACTCTTTTCTGACAATGTGAATGTTACTTTTATTGCATTACTATTATTTTTGTTCAATAAAAAAACTAAAATACTAAAATATAACAACTGTCTTCATACATAATTCACACACTCCACAATTCATTCATTTCATGTATAGACTTAAAGACTACACAAAATGTCCAGTAGTGTACTCCATACCTGCAGTTCTTTATGATGATCTGGGAAATATCAGCTTACTTGGAAAGTCCCAACATTCCTGACCTCCAGGCCAAGTGTGTCCAAACTTTTAGCTTCTTGGTCACCTAGGAATTAGAAGAGTTATGTTGGGCCACACTTTCAATACAGAATCACTAATGAAACCTGATGAGCAAAAAAATGATCCATGCATAATTGTGGTGATACCTTCCACCACGGATGTGCAAAACAGTCCTAACATAATCCCTGTGTGTCACTGGGGCCTAAGGATTAGACACTCCTCAAAGCCCCTGATAAGGTCATTTTCTTAAGTAAAGCTCAATGACTTTTTCCACTCATAACTACAATATTTGGTTGCTCTGGGAGGCCAAGGTGGACTTATTCACTGAGCTTGGGGGTTGGAGACAAGGTTAAGCAACTGCAAGATACCCTCAATCGCAATCAATCACATACCTGGTTTGTACTCAAACAGAAAAGGAAGTCAAGAGTTGTGGCCCTTTCCTTTAATTCCAGATACTCCAGAGGCTGAGACAGGAGGATCCCTTCAACTCAAGAGTTGGATGTTGCTATGTGCTAGGCTGATGCCATGACAATCTAGAATTGGCAACAGAGTGAGAGTCTGTCCTGTGAAAAATAATAAAATAAATAATGAAAGGAATAAAATTTGCTAGGCACTGTGTCCAAGAGCCTAAGATGAAAAGAGGTCAGTAGGCAGGTGGAATATGGGACTACATTAAGGAAGAGATTTATTATGCCCCTCGGGGGAGGAAATGAGTCAGGATAAGCTGGTTGTGAATTGGTTCATTTGGATATTGCCAGTTGATCTGATGGTTAGAGACTGATTGGGGCAAAGGAATATTGGACCATATTGTAGGAGCCCAAAAGAACAGGTGAAGGGTATACTCTGGATGTTTTAGTGTGCATATGAAAAGCCTATTTTGAGTCAAGAATTCACTATGTGGGCTGTTTCCAAGGACTACAAGAGTCTAGGATATCAAAGGGTCAGAATTATGTAAAATCCAGAGTTGATTAATAGAGGTTGTAGGAAAATAATTTCCCTATGAGAGAATAATTTTTTAGTTGGCATCTAATCTAGGGGAACAAGTTCAACTCTAGATACATGATCAAAAGTAAAAATAAAGGGGAAGTTCCCTACCAATGATTTTCTTCATTTATGTATTGAGACAGGGTCTTGTTTTCTTGCCCTGGGTAGTGTACCCTGGTATCATAGCTCACAATGAACTTCAAATGATTTTATCAAATGAACCTATTCCCTCAACTGGTACTCCAGGCCTCTACTTAACATCGGGCCATTTTTATTTTTCAGAAATGGGGATCTCACTACTGCTCAGGCTGGTCTATAATTCAGAAACTCAGAAAATCTACCAGGCGGGACCTTCCAATGTGACAAAATGACAGGCATGAACCACCACCACTGGCCACCAACCATAGTTTGAAAAATATCCCAAATTCAAGGTCTGGAGTGGTGGCTCACAACTGTAATGCTAACACTCTGGGAGGCAGAAGCGAGTAAGCAAAAGTAACTGGGCACCCTGTGGGAGTGCCTGGACTCCGAGATGCTCAGGAGGCTGAAACAATAGGATCTGTTGAGCCCCGGATTGGAAATTGTGGTTAGCTATGATGATGTCATGGCACTCTACCCAGGGGAAGAGAGTCAAAATATGTCTCATGGAAAAATTAAATGACAACTTAGGCACGTAGGAACAATGTGCCTTCCATGTTAATTCATGGTAAACTGTGCATGAGCAGGTAGATAGGGTTGACTGTCTTTCAAGTACTCTCATGAGCTGGGTACTTCTTATGTTTTGTGCCTTTTGAGTCTCTCAAGTTTTGGAAAACATTGTCAGGTAGCTTCATTGAAATAAGTAGTTTAGTGTACAATTCTGTGTTTATTGTATAGTCACAGAATTGTACAGCTATCATCACAATCTAATTTTAGAACTTTTTCTTCTTCCCCCACACAAAGAATGTCAATACCTATTAGCAGTCACTTTCATCTTCAATAAAACCCTCTCCCATCTGCCCCCTACTCCTAGCAGACAATTGGCCTTGTCTTGATGTTTTCTTCTGAGTTCTGTCAGGCTCTGTGTGGTCTTTTGTAAGTGGTCTTGTTCCCTTAGAATAATGATTTTATGATTAGCTCCTTTTGTAACATAAATGTGCACTTCATTGCTTTTCATTGTTGAAAAATATTCAACCATCTGAATATAGCATGGTATATGTATCTACTCATCTGTAAATCCCATTAGTTGTCCTGACGAATTTACCTTCTCATATGAGATTTCTTGTTTTTGTTGTTGCAGTTTAGCTGGGCCAGGTTTGAACCCATACCATCAGTATACAGTGCTGGTTCCCTACTCACTGAGCAACAGGTACCCACACTCATTTATCATTTTTAAAAGATTTTATCAACAAGATATGTTGCCTCTGTCAAAAGTCTATCCTGTGTCTCTTGTGGTGACCATGTGGTTTTTCTTATTGATTTTATTAATGTAGTGTGTTCTATTAATTGACTTTCCCGTAATGAGCTGAACTGGAAAACCTGGTAATAAATCTCATTTGCAATATTTGTATAAAATATTTTGTATGCTCCTGGACATTTCCTGCACTTATACAGCATATTACTTATAGGTTGGATACTGTGTTTCCTGCTTTGCCCCAGAAAAATGCATTGGTACCATCATAGCTCAAAGAAATGCAAGCTACTAACCTCACGTTATCCTCCTGAGTTTATGCTTCTGAGCAGCTGAGAATATAGGCACATGCCACCACTGGGGAACTTTTGCACTCATTTCTTCGATAAGTAGGTTCTTAGTATTTTGCTCAATCTGGTCTGAAACCCCTTAGCTTATAGTGACCTTTCTGCCTCAACCGCTAAATTTGCTGGGATTATAGATGTGAGCTATGGTGCTCATTCATATTTATGTATTGGTGAAGGTTTATTCTCTATTTTTTGCATAGATAACAAGTGGATTAAAAAATAAAACTCTATTCAGATATAATTCACACACTCCACAATTCACTCATTTCCAGTATCAAGATCAAGACTACACATTCAGACATCACTTGTAGAGTCTGTTTGTTTGTTACTATAGAAGTTTCCCTTAAGGTGTAGAGGAGAGTGATAGAAGAAAGAAAGGAATGAAGGAAAGGAATGGAGATTTTTGTATCTTGAGATGCTGCTGTATTACTTGGTAAATTCTAGGAGTTTTGTATTTGAGTCCCCAAGGACTCTATTTCCTTTACAATAGTGCTAAAGAAGATGAAATATCTGGGAATGTATCTAAAAATGTATGTGAAAGATCTCTATACAAGAACTATGAAATTCTGAAAAAAGAAATAGCTGAAGATGTTAACAAAGGGAAAAATATACCATTCTCATGGCTAAGAAGAATCAACATTGTCAAAATGTGCTTCCCAAAGCAATCTATATATTTATTTTTTATTAAGCCATATACACATAGATCATGAATATATTTATGCATTTGTGGGGTACAATATGTTGATATTTTTTGTACAATCTGATGTTCTTACATCAAACCCATCAACATAGCTTTAACCTCATTTACTTGATTATTGTGTCAAGACATTTATGTTCTATACTTGACAGATTTGTCTTGTACCCTTGCAATATGCTCCATAGGGGGTGGTCCTACCATTTAAATTCCCTCTATCCAACCTCCCTTCTCCCCTCCCTTCCCATTCTATTTCTCTCCTTCATCCTGGGCTATAGTTGTGTTCTATCTTTCATAAGATAGTGTGAGTAAATGTAAATTTTTTTCATAGCAGTACTGAGTACATTGGATATATCTTCCGCCATTCTAGAGATACATTACTCAGGAGAATAGGTTCCAGGTCCCTCCATGTAAACATAAAAGAGCTAAAGGCTCCATATTTCTTTAAGGCTCCATAGTATTCCATGTATACGTATACCACAATTTACTAATCCATTAATGGTTTGAAGGGCACTTTGGCTTCTTCCATGAGTTGGCTATTATGAATTGATCTACAATGATTAATATTGTGCAAGTATCTTTTTTGCAAAGTGATTTTTGGTCTTTTGGATATACTCCTAGTAGAGGAATTGCAGAATACAATGGCAGATCCATTTTTAGATCCCTTAGTGTTCTCCAAACTTCTTTCCAAAAGGAACATATTAAATTGCATTCCAGCCAGCAGTGGAGAAGTGTTTCCTTTTCTCCACACCCATACCAACATCTGTAGTTTGGGGATTTTGTGATGTGGGCCACTCTTACTGAAGTGAGTTGGTATCTCAAAGTGGTTTTGATTTGCATTTCTCTGATGATTAAAGATGATGAGCATTTTTTCATGTGTCTGTAGGGCATGTGCCTGTCTTCTTCAGAGATGCTTCTGTTCAGGTCTCTTGCCCATAGTGAAATGAGATCACTTGTTCTTTTCTTATTAATAAGTTTGAGTTTTCTGTGGATTCTACTTATCAGAACTTTGTCGGAAACATAACCTGCAAATATCCTCTCCCAGTCTGCTGCCAGTCTACTTGCTTTACTTACTGTGTTCTTGGCAGTGCAAAATATTTTAGTTTGATCAGATCCCAGTAATGTATTTTTCATATTGCTTCAATTCAACTAGGGGTCCACTTTATAAAGTTTTCTCCTAGGCCCATTTCTTCAAGTGTTTCCATTGCACTCTTTCAAAGATTCTTTATGGTTTCCTGTCTTAGGTTTATGTTTTCATCCAGTGAGAGTCAATTTTTGTTAGAGGTGAAATGTGTGGGTCCAGTTTCAGTCTTCTTCAAGTTGCCAGCCAATTCACCCAGCACCATTTGTTAAACAGGGAGTCTTTCCCCCAATTTAAATTTTAGATAGGTTTATTGAAGATCAAGTGACAATAAGTGTCTGGATTCATCTCTTGGTTCTCAATACTATTCTATATATCTACCTCTCTAAATTTGTGCTAATACCATGCTTTTTTATGACTAATGTCTTGGCTATTCGCGATTTTTTTTTTGTTTCCATACAAAATGAAGTACTAGATTTTCCAGATCTTTAAAGTATGACAGAGATGCTTTAATGGGGATTGCATTAAATATGTAGATTGCTTTGGGCAGTGTTGACATTATAACAATGGTGATTCTTCCCAGCCATGAGCATGGTATACTTTTCCATTTGTTGACATCTTCGGCTATTTCTTTTCTCAGAGTTTCATAGTTCTCTTTATAGAGAACTTTCACAAACTTTGTGAAGTACGCTCCCAGATATTTCATTTTCTTTGGCACTACTGTGAAGGGAATAGAGTTCATGCCTGTTTTTCCAGATTGACTATTGTTGGTATTTACAAATGCTACGGATTTGTGAGTATTGATATTTTAGGCTGAGATACTGATATATTTCTTGATCACTTCTAAGAGTTTTGTGCTTTAGTCCCTGGGGTATTCCAGGGACATGATCATATCATCTGTGAATAGTGAAAGTTTAATCTCCTATGACACTATATGTATACCCTTGATTGCCTTCTCTTGCCTGCTTGCAATGGCTAAGGCTTCCATTACAATGTTAAAAAGCAGTGGAGGGAGTGGTAAACCTCGCCGGGTTCCTGATCTGAGTGGAAATGTTTTCAATTTTACTCCATTCGATGTAATATTTGTTGTAGATTTGCTGTATATGGCCTCTATCAGTTTAAAAAATGTCCCTTCTATACCTATTTTCTTAAGTATTCTGACCATAAAAGGATTGTGGATATTATTTAAAAAGTTTTCTGCATCAATTGAGAGAATCATATGGTCCTTGTTTGATAATTTTTTTATGTGATATATTTCTAGATTTACATACATTGAACTAGTCTTGAGAGTCTGGGAGAAAACCCACTTGGTCGTGGTGTACAATTTGTTTGATGTGCTGCTAGACACTATTTGCTAGGATATTATTGAATATTTTCTCATGAATATTCATTAGAGATCTTGGTCTATAATTTTCTTTTCTTGTTGGGCCTTTTCTTGGCTTGTGGATCAGGGTGATATTTTTTTCATAGAATGTGTTGGGAAGTATTCCTTCTTTTTCTATGTTTCAGAGAAGGTTAAGTAATATGGGTACTAGTTCCTCTTTAAAGGTTTGTTAGAATTCTGATGTGAAGCCATCTTGTGCCAGTATTTTCTTTTTGGAAAGATTTTGTATACTTGGTGATATTTTAGAACTTGACATAGGCCTTTTCAACATTTTCACTTCTTCCTGGCTAAGTCTAGGAAGGTGGCATGATTCCAAGTATTGGTAAATTTCATTCAGATTTTCATATTTCTGAGAATAGCACTTTTTATAATATTCATTAAGTATTATTTCAATTTCTACAAATTTTGTGGTTATCTCATCTCTGACATTAGTGTTGGATGAAATTAAAGATTTTACTCTTTTCTTTCTGGTTAGGTTCACCAAACCTCTATTTATTTTATTGACCTTTTCAAAAAACCAACTTTTTGATTCATTGACCTGTTGTATCATTCTTTTATTTTCAGTTTCATTTTATTCTGCTCTAATTTTGGGTATTTCTTCTCTTTTGCTGGATTTGGGTTTGGAATGTTCTTCCTTTTCCAGGTGCTTGAGATGTCCCATTAAGTTGTTCATTTCCTTTCTCTTCTCTTGAAGAAGGCTTGCAATGGTATAATTTTCCCTCTTAAGACTGCTTTTTCAGTATCCAAGAGTTTCTGTCTGTTCATGTCTTCATTATTGTTTTGTTCCAAAGTTTGTTAAATTATTTCTTAATCTCATTTATTACCCAGCTATCATTTAGCATAAGATTATTTAGTTTCCTTGTCTTTCCCTAAGGTATTTCCAAATACAGTTCAAAAGGAACGCATTACTTTGCCATCCCACCCACAGTGCAGATGTGTTCATTTATTTCCACATCCATGCCAACATCTATGGTTTGAGGATTAGTGATGTGGAGTCCGCTTTACTGTAGTTAGATGATATCTCAAAGTGGTTTTGATTTGCATTTCCCTGATGATTAAGCATGAAGTGCATTTTACCATGTGTCTATAGACTGTGCACCTGTCTGCAGAAAAGTTTCTCTTCAAGTCTCTTGCCCACATTCAGATGGGAACACTTGTTCTTTTCTTGCTAAGATGTTTAGTTCTCTATGGATATAGACTGTTTACTAAACATTTGTCAGAAACATAACCTGAAAATATCTTCTCCCAGTCTGAGAGCTGTCTGCTTGCTTTACTTAGTGTGTTCTTGGCTGTGCAGAAGGTTTTTAGTTTGATAAGATCAAAGTAATGTATTTTTGGTGTTGCTTCAGTTGCCCGTGGTGTCCTCATAAAATATTAGCCCAGGCTAATTTCTTGAAGTGTATTCCCTGGAATTTCTTCTAGTATTTTTATAGTTTCATGTCTTAAGTTTAAATCATTAATCCAGGGAGTGTCTATCCTACTTAATAGTGAAAGTATGGGTCCATTTTTAGTCTTCTGCAGGTCGTCAGCCAGTTCACCCAGCACCATTTGTTACATAAGGAGTCTTACTCCACTGAATGTTTTTAATTGGCTTATCAAAGATCAAATGATGGTAAGTGGCTGAGGTCATCTCTTGGTTCTCTATTCTGTCCATACATCTACCCCTCTGTCTTTCTGCAAGTAGCATGCTGTTTTGATCACTATAGATTTATAGTATAGTCTGAGATCTGGTAGCATGATTCCTCCTGATTTGTTTTTATTTCGGAATAATGTCTTGGCTATTCAAGTTTTTTTTTTTTTCTGATTACATATAAAACAAAGTATTTTTTTGAGATCTTTACAGTATGACAGTGGTTCTTTAATAGGGATTGCATTAAAATTGTATATTTCTTTAGGTAGTATGGACATTTTAACAATGTTGATTCTTCCCAGCCATGAGCATGGTATAGTTTTCCATTTCTTAATGTCTTCAGCTACTTCTTTCATTAGAGTTTCATAGATCTCTTTGTAGAGATCTTTCACGTCCTTTTTTGGGTAAACTCCCAAGTATTTCATCCCCTTTGTCACTACTGTGAAAGGAATAGAGTCCTTGCATCTTTTATCAGCTTGACAATTGTTGGTGTACCTAAAAGTTACAGATTTGTGAGTATTGGTTTTGTAACCTGAGATGCTGCTGTATTTGTGATCACTTTTAAGAGTCTTGTTGTTGAATTCCTGCGTTGTTCCAGATATACAATCATATAATCTGTGAAGAGTGCATGTTTGATATCCTCTGACTATATATATATATATATATATATATATATATGCTAGCTCACTTTTTCTTGCCTGTTTTCAATGGGTAAGACTTCCATGACAGTGTTAAAAAGCAGTGGAGACATTGGTGAATCTTTCCTTGTTCATTATATGAGGGGAAATGATTAAAATGTAATTCCATTCTATATGACATTGGCAAAGGGTTTGCTGTGGATGGCCTCTATCAATTTAAGAAATGTCCATTCTAAAACAGGGAGCATGGTGGCAGACAGGACGGATGTTTAGCACAACTCTCCAAAAGCTTCAAGTGAGAGAGGGCTGGACATTGCCCCGTGTGTAATGTGGTGTGGACAGGCAGCTAGGAGTGTACAAAGCAATGGTGGACTGTTGGACTTCAAGTGTAACACAGAGCTGCAGAATCTGGTAGAGAAATGTCCATGCCACTGTTTAAGTGTTTCCAGGGGCCAGCAGCTGGTGGCAAGAAGCAGCAGTAACCAGCCCCTCTCCCCACAGAGAACTGCATGGTAGCAGGATTCCTCCTGATTTGTTTTTATTTCCAGTTCTTGGGGAAACTAGATGTTTTGTGGAAAGTTTGGTTAAATGTAGACTCCTGAGTGGAATTTTGGGAACAGAAAGGCATGCCATTAGGAGCAGCAGGGAGCCAGGCAGTCCAATAGACAATTAAGGGGAAAGGACTCCTACCTAGGAACATACACATTTTGACATGTTGGAAATGGCGACCCACCATGGGCACGTTTTCCCAGAACAGCAGGTGCGAATGAATGAACTTGGTCATTCCTGGCAGGGAATATTGATGTAGACTGGCAGTTTGGGGAGTGCAGTGAACTGGATGATCACTGGTCTCAAAAGAGTTATCCCAACCCAAAACTGATGGAAAAGTCTCCACACTGCTGCTCAGGTGATGGGCGCCAGGGGCAACCAGCCCCTTCCCCATGGAAGATTACAATTCCCAGTTTACGGAGAAACTAGGAGCTGAGTGGAAAAATTGGTGAAGCATAGACTCCTACACCAAATTTAGATGTTAGATAGGGGTGGCGTCTGGAACAGGACGGGTGAAGTTAGGCAGTCAGTTAGAAAACATATTTTGAAATTTCAGTAATGGGGACAGTCATAGGCACCTCCTTTTACAGGCAAGATGTGGTGGTAACCTTAGTAAAAAGGTAAAACATGAATCAGGTATAAGCCTAGTAACCACTCACAGCGCCACCTGGTGTACAGAAAGTATATTGCAATGTAAATAAATTCCTGCTAATATTGACCCCTACGCCATACATATAATTGTAAATATTTTATATATATATGTGTGTGTACCGACCAGCAGCAACCCACGCCCTGTCCACACCCCTAGAGAAAGGCCCAAATGCCCATCAACCCACGAATGGATTAATAAAATGTGGTACATGTATACCATGGAATACTATGCAGCCTTAAAGAAAGATGGAGACTTTACCTCTTTTGTGTTTACATGGATGGAGCTGGAACATATTCTTCTTAGCAAAGTATCTCAAGAATGGAAGA